>CATIWM010208856.1:0-11311 GCA_949671775.1 Mallotus repandus | reverse complement strand
AGATCATAATTCACTTGTTTTTAAACACCCAAAAATAATAAAACTTCATCTAGCATGATAATATTACTAAACTATCTAAATATATGAAGTTGCCAACTATAATAGATTTAATAGGGTGAATTTAAAAATTCACCAATAATTATAAACACTGAATATCAAAATAAAAATTTTCAAATCATTAGCTCTATATGTCTAAAGTAATTTAAATTTTATTTTGCTTCAATTGGAGGTGTATAGAGGAAGAACCCTAAGAAATAATCCACCATACTCAAACCATCATTGGAAACTGAGCAATAAAATGTTTAGCCCCAAATGACAATCGAAACAAAAGAAATAGTTTTTCTCTATTTCAGTAAGTTTCATAGAAGATATCTCAACGTTTCTATATCATCAAATATCACTACATTTGAAGCTTCCTAGCTCAAGTTATGATCGAAACAGTAAAAATGAAAAACTAGATCCTAAGAACCCAAATTTTGTATCTTATAAACCCTAACTTAATTCAATAAAAATATTAAAATTACTTACCAAATAAACATCTAAGGCCTTTTAAGATGAATATTATACTCTGAAATGGATTCTAGACCTTCAATTTTACTTGATAATTCTGTTCTTTTTTTTTAGAAGAAGAAGAAGGAGGAGGAGGAGGAGGAGGAGAAGGAAGATAACCCTTATCCTCCTTCCTTCTACCCTTTTTAAGCCACGTTTTTCAACTTTTAATAATAATAATAATAATAATAATAACTAAACCAATTTAAGCCCTTTTATTTTTGCCATTAACCAATTTAAACCCTTAACTTTTTAATTCTTGTTATAAACTTAATTGTAACATTTATAATCTTCTTCTATTTAACATTGGAATTAATACCACACATATCTCATGTATTTCTCATGTCTATATGTTATGCAAATAAATGAAAATGCATTAGGTGGGCGTTACACCATGCTACTGATATAAGCTAGAAGAAATGACTTTCAAATCTGATATGCAACAGATTTGATGACTACATCCATGAATAAAAGCTAACCTGTAACAAAAAGATATATAAACACAGCACCATAAAATCTGCTTAGCTTAGCAATATATATATATATATAAAAGTAGCAATGTACACCTAATGGTTCGTATTGCTAATGTTTCATCTTTGAAACAAAAAATGTAACTTTTATTTCAACTATGAAATACAAAATAATGATTTGTCAACATCAATAAATCATAAAAACACAACAAAAAAACTTGTCCTCAGTATGTAAATGTGAGGTTTAACATTAACATTAACTATTACATAATGTCTATGAGATCTAGTTAAGCTTTTCTCCTCTTAAACTTGATCCCATATCTTGATTCCACATTTGGCCATGTTGTCCAGCTACTTTGGCTTGCCAATTTGTCCTTGTTTCCATGCTGATATGCACCATCTTGAGAAATTGTGCTCCTTGAGAGTCTTGAAATGGAAATAGAGCATTGACATTTGAAATATCTGTAGTTAAATGACTAGTGCCCTGCAATGTTTTAAAAATAAATTCAAACTATTATTTTCCATTTAACACAAATTTACATGGAAAAAAATGACTCACATCCATCATCCACTGAAATGTTATTGGGGTTTATTGTGATGGGGAAGCAGCAACCCTCATAGTTGAGCTTGTTCCTCTATTTGATGACTAGCATTTAAAAATACTTATGTCTTATCAAATTGAAATAGAAAATGAATACTAAAAATACAAGAAAGAATCTAAAAAAAGGTCAAACTTACAGTGTGGTGCCTTTTATTATGGCCAATCTGACCACTCACACTGCACTTGATAGTCACAACTCCACGTAAATTCATTTTTTGCAATGGCTTGTTCTTTGAAGCTTTTTGTTAAGATTGTTCTTCAGCTTCCTTTCTTCTAGAAGTAGTTTTAGGTCATCTCTTTGTCTTAATAGGCGAAGGAGCAAGCAATTGTCCTGGTGCATTTGTCTCTTTCTCCCTTAAGCCAATTCCATTGGTAGGGTTAATAATATGATTGTAAACCTTGTTGAATGTTTGCACTGAGTAACATTCATCCATATACTTTTCTGGTTCTTCATTGTTTTCTATTATGCAAGCACAAGCATGTTGACATGGAATGCCTGTGAGGTCCCACTTCTTACATGCACAGGTTCTCATCTCTATGTCAACAACAAATTGCCCATCAGGTCCATTCACCTGCACCTTTGATGAACTAGCAAAGTCTGCTTCATAGTCATAAGACTTCCCCTTGTTAGCTTTCAAATTTTTTTATTTTATTTTAGGACATAAATTGCCCTTATATCTTTTGCCTTGTTGTTGCTTTGTATGTATTCTCTTTATGAGCTGAGACCTAATCAACTCTGGCATTGTAATTATTGGCTTCTCTCGAGCTTCCAACACATACTTATTAAAGCAATTTAATAAAATATCGCATTTCGCAGTGCTGTTAAAACTTGCTCGACTCCACTGCTTAATAGGCCTTTCATTTAGCCAAAGTTTTGCATCTAGATACTTCTGTTCAATTTGATCCAACCAATATTGCAACTTTACAATGTAGGCTGTCCTCACAGCATTCCAAACATAGCATTTCAATTCCTTCTTTTCGCTTGTGGTCCTGGTACAAAATTTTGTTGACATATTAGTCCACATATGTCCAACACAGAACCTATGCTTAGAATTTGGAAAGAGTTCTGAAACAGCCCCAATGAGTCCCTGCAGGTGAAGCAAAAGTGGTGTTTATTGAAGTGAAGCGGGATAATGAAGCAACATAAATAAAACTAAAATGCTTCAATGTCTTAAACACCAATACTAAGTAACATGTATAAACTTATTTAACATAAACTGAAATGCATACCTTATGTCTATCAGACATAAACACCCAATGATAGAAGTTATTCATTTCAAGGTCTTCTTTAAGCAACTCAAGGAACCATGTCCAAGTGGTTGTGTTCTCAGTCTTAACAACAGCCCAAGCCAGTGGAAAAATACAGTCATTAGGATCAATGGTTGTTGCAACAAACAATTGACCTCTATATGTCCCTTTCAACCAACATCCATCCAAGCAAACAAGGGGTCTACATCCTTTTTTAAAAGATTTTTTCGGACCACTTAGGCATATATAAACTCCTTCAAAAACACCCTTAGGCTCTTTAAACTCCACAGTGCTGCAGGGATTTGTTCTCAAGAGTTCTTTTTTGTAATCATAGAGTCTCGCATACTACAGGTTCTCATCCCTATTTATTGCTCTCAAAGCATGATCTCGAGCTCTCCAAGCCTTCATTTGTGAAACTTTGAGCTTCAAATCCTTCTTAATTCTTGCTACAATGCTCTTTAGTTTCCAAGTGGGATCTAATTGAAACTCTTCAATGTACTTCTTAGCTAGCCACTTCATAGATAAATGAAAATTTTTATGTATTTTACCACACTTATGCTTCAAACTAAATGTCCTCAGTTGAAATGTCTAGTCCTCAGGATCATGCTTGTTGAACTTGCAAACATAAATCTAAAATCCACACCTTTTATAACATTCGTGCCTTACTTTCATCAAATTATTTTTTAGAAAATGGACCTGGTACCTATTCTTTATCCCATACTATCTACACGCTGCTTTGAATTCATCCTTGTTACTAAACAGTTGCCCAATAACAAAACTTGGGTCATTCATGTTTGTCTCTGCATTAAAACTTGGAAATTATGGTCTCTTTTTATTATGGGATGGCCCCTCACCATTAGATTATGATGCAGTAATCAACTCATTAGATGGCCCATAATCTGACTCAATATCATTTGCTTTAAATCTTAAAGATACAGCTACACCACTTGTCCTTATCCCACCTTTTATTCTTGGTTGTCCTCATTTCCTTTTCCCTCGATCTGAAACACCCCGATCATGTGTTGAAGCTTCGGCTTGTGGCTCTACTTCATTTACATTCTCATTCTCATTGAACTGATTCAACTCTACCTCGCCCTCAGACTCTGCGGAGTAATCAGCAGAGCCATCCCCCTCAAACTCTGCTTCCCCATCAGCATCTGCCTGGTTATGCTCATCATCAGCTTGGTCATGACCCTCAAGATCTTTATGTACCTCATGAGTCCTTACTTTAAGTTGGCCAGTCTCTTTCAAAACAGCTATGAGATCCTCATCCCCATGGACTATGTCATATTCAGGATCAATGAAGTTCTTTAAATTATCTTCATAAGGTTGCTGAAGGTCAGGTTCATCCAGATCATCTTCATCTTCCTGCTCCTCAACAGCTTCTTGCTTTGCAATGCCTGGTGCATCAACCTTAACAGACTCTTCAAAAACTTGCCCATCAGTTTCCTGTTGCTCAATCAACCTTGTCACATTACCACCACCCGATTCAATATTTTCCACCCAACCATCATTTCTCCTCTTTGTCCTATGTTCATTTCTCCTTTCACCATCTGTAAAAATAATTTTTTAACAACTATATCAGCTTCTAACTATTACTTTATTTCAAATGCATGGTTAGATTCCCAATTAATTTTTTTATTCCTATACTATATATTAGGGTTTCTATAAAAAAACTAAAATCATATTTCAAGGTAGCTTTTCATTATTAAATCATTGAAAGGGAGATTCTCAAAAAAAAAAATCATTAAAGGGAGTGTTTTCACTTTACCCAAAGACGATGACATTTCCTTTTGTTGGGCCCTACCACCTTCTTTCCTTGTTTGGCTTCAAAAAGGACACAGGCACCCCACCTTCGAATCTTCAAAACTTTTTTCTGCAAAAAGTCCATAAAGGTCCTTTACATCTAGACATTCATTCTTTAAATAGAAAAAAAATGTCTTTTTCAAACATTTGAAAAACAGAAAGTGATGAGGGAGAGAGAGTTGGCTTACCATTCTTATAAAGCAACGTCCTTTTCAAATCTTCAAAAAGAAATCAAGAAGGTCAATATAAGCGAAGAAATCAATAAATTTCTCACCAATATTGACTGATTATCGTAGCATTTCAAGATGGCTTCTGAGATTCAATTAGAGATTTTGAGATTTCTGTGAGCTTTTCCCGTTTTGGAAGAGAGGGAGAACAAGAGGGAAAGGTTAAAGTTAAAATGTCTTTTCTTTTTTTTTTGTAAAAAAGTAAATAAATGATTGATTGTGAGAAAAGTCAAAAGTTAGGGATTTTAGTAAGATTTGGACACGTGGCGCTGACGTGTACCATGTGCTGAAAGGGGTTTGCCAGCTTGACATTAGCACAGATACATAATTAGCCACGTTGGAAACATCATCATCACCCACCAGAAAATCACATCGGACTCTTTAATGGTAACCGGAGCAAATGTTGGGAGGTTTGCTATTACGATTTGAAAGTTGGGTACCTTAGTGCTAGTAGGTCAAAATATTGGGTACCGTAGGTGAAAATTACCCTAAAACCATTCGAGTAGTTTGATGATGGGAGTGTTTTTAACAAATTATAACATTTTAAATTTGAATATAATTATTTTTTAGATATTATTTTAATTTAAATTATTAATATTTAAAATTTACTAGATTTGAAATTGAATTATATGAACAATAAAAATTTCTCAACAACTAAATTGATAAGAGTGCTTTCACCAAATTGTAATGTTTTAAGTTTAAATATAAATATTTTTTAAATATTTTTTAATCTAAATTATCAATATTTAAAATTTATTTAATTTTAATAATTTAGTTTGGCCCGAATAGGATTATAATGACAAAAATTCCTGAATAATTAATTTAATACAACTGTATATACCATAACTCTAATTCAAAAGGTTGTTTAAGTGAGAATAGTCAATTGCCGGCTAATTTCGAATATTGCTGAATAATTACTTTTTATATTGATAATTAAGATTATGATTTAATACAGCGAAAATTACTATACTAGTAGTTTTTCTTCTCTTTCAATCATAAAAAAGTCAAAATTAAATTATAAATGTCCTTTGTTATCAAGACACAAGATTTAGTGTCCTTGTTTGTTCCCTTATCAAGAATTCTAAGTGCCAAAACTAGTCTTCTTTTCAAACACCAATAAATAATCTTGATGACCCTATAAATGTCCAAAAATTTTCTGCTAGGATTTCATTTATAACTCAGCCTACTCTATTAATTCACAACCATATAGTACTTGTAAGTGTTCTTTTTTCTTTAATCCTTTTGCAATTCAAATCTTCATTGCATTGCATTGAGAGATGGCCTCATTAGACTCTTCAAATTCACCATCAAACTCATCTTTTGCAATGAAAGAAACAACTTACAGATTCTTGAGAAGCCTCTCTTCAAAAGAGACACCTTCATTCTCACATTTTCCCTATTCTCCACCTCATATAGCCACCCCAAACTTCGGCTCCTCCCCGTTCTCCTCCCCTCCTCCTCAGCACGGACCCACCAATAATTTTGTGACTAGTAACTCGAAAACTACGTACACTTGCCTATCTTCGATCCTCAAAAAAGACGGTCAAATACTATCAATAGCAACATCAAATGGTCTTATTTACACAGGCTCTAATACCAATCTGATACGGATATGGAAAATGCCGGAGTTTACTGAGTGCGGACAGCTTAAGGCTAATGCATGCATGGTGGTTGCATTAGAAGTTTCACATGATAGAGTTTATGCTGCATATGGTGATGGTAAGATTCGAGTTTGGCGAAGAACATGGGCTGGAGCTTTCAAACACGTGCGACTGGCAACCATACCTAAGATGGGAGGCTATGTCCGGAGCTACATTGTTGGAAAAGACAAGACGGTACGGCTATTCTATATAGCTTCTTGCTTATATAAATTATTACATGAAAATGCATCAATATAATCTTGGTAATTAGCCTCTAAGTACTCAAGTGTTCCTTCAATGACGGTGCCTAATTACATTTAATTTTGAGCTAATTAGCATTATGACTTGAGGTCAGTCAATAGAGTGTCCTGAAACCAACATGTGTTATGTTCACAACTTTCCCACCTACTATGTGAACTCATATTTGCTACCAATAAATGCATGGCAGAAGGCTCTTGGTGCAGTTGTACATAAACCATATATTTCAGTAAAAATAATGAGTGTTTTCTGTAAAAATGTATATGAATGCCAACCACAGTCTTTGAAAATTCGCAGCTACTAGTCATTGCCTTTAGGTTCGTTCAGGTGCTGTGTCGGCCTTCTGATTTAATCCTCGTCAAGGGTAGATTCACAACTTCAGCAACAGTAAACTTTTCAGGTTGTCTACAATAGAACTGCAGGACCACGAACAAGGGACATTTGTTATAGTTGATTCCCAATTATTTATAAATCTATTTCAACTTTTAAAATTTAATAAAAATGTTATATTTTAGTAATACATATATATATATTTTTAATTTTTACTAAAGTGTATGTTTTGTTAAAGTTATAAATAATATGTCAAAATTAGAATGATTTTTTATTAAACTTTAAAAGTTCTTGTAATTTTTAATTATTTTTATGAGATGGTATGATACCGTGCCACGTCGAGGGAAATTTCAAAATACTTTTTCATTATTTAAGAAAATTATTTTCTTAGAGTACTGATTTTACTGGTTGGTAAATAAGGTCAATTTCTCAAACATTTAACATGTCATTCTCAAATAATGTACGTACCATCTGACTGCAAGAGCTGTACATACTTGCTAGATATGAAAATGTTGATTGAGCATCCAATCGAGGCACACACCAACCTTCAATTTATATCATGCACAGACCCTTTGAATTGTCTTTCGTACATAACTGATGGTGCACACTTAACAAGGTCATTGGTCGCCTGTGTCTCAAGGATGTCCATATGTTTAAATTTTTATCAAGAAAGTTGCTGCTCTCTTATGGACCCTATATGCTTAAATGAAAGTTGTCTTCTATGGTTTCTGTCATTAAACAATGTATATTTAATGACACTGTAATGTTCTTATTAAAGCGATGTTTTAAATTTAAATTTTAATATATATAGTTTTATTAACTGAATTAATTAGTGTCGGGCGAACTCTAAATACTAGTATAGTTTAAAAAAAAAGGATGTACATATAACATTTTGACTTTCTTTTTACATATATGGTGCAAAGTTTTATGGCTTAATGCATATGTAGTACTCTGAATTTGATGCGCAAAAATATTTAAATAATATTTTTGTAAATTAAAATAAAACTTTTTAGATACTTAAATTAATTAAAAATTAATATAACTCATGTTTTTAACAAATTGGGTGTAATTATTTTGTTATTAGTTTGCTAGTATCAAATGTAAGTAGTGCATATGTAATTGTGAGCTTGATATCATCAATTTTAACAGATGAAGCACTCAGGGCCAATAACATCATTGGCAATCAACAATTCTGATGACACACTGTACTCAGCTTCCCTTGACAAAACAGTAAAAGTATGGAGATTATCAGACTTCAAATGCATAGAGACAATCCAAGCACATTCCGATCCAATCAACGCCATAGTCGTGGCTGATGATGGAGTACTCTACACAGCCTCTGATGATGCTACAGTCAAAGTCTGGCGTCGAAACTTTTGCGTAGGAGATTGGCCACATTCCCTTATAATTACCTTGCCTGCAAAATTCTCACCTGTAAAGACCTTGACCCTAACCACAGATAACAGGATCCTGTATGGAGGTTGCACTGATGGCTACATTCATTACTGGCTTAGGGGTGGATTTTCAGGCCAATTACAATATGGTGGTGCACTACAAGGTCACACGCATGCTGTTATGTGCATAGCAAATGCCGGAAGCTATGTGATAAGTGGTTCAGCTGATTCAACTAGCAGGGTTTGGCTGAGAGAATCAGATGGACAATATACTTGCCTAGCAGTATTAGTTGGGCACAGAGGACCTGTTAGATGTGTTGCAGCATTTTTAGGGAGATTAGGGGATGAGAGTGAAGAAGAATGCACAATTTGCACAGGGAGTCTTGATGGGGTCATAAAACTATGGCGTGTAACGCGAAGCAGCAAGGACGCCAGCCCTCTGTCACCAAGTGCATACGAGTATTTTGAGCTGCAATAGAGAATTTAGGTACCCTTCAATTCAGTCTGTGTTTCTGTAGGTGTACATTACATATTTATGTGGAGACTTCATGTAAGAAATCAAGCACGTTAAGCTAGTTATTATATATTCGATGCAGCACCTAAACAGAAACCGAAAAACAAAAATGTAAATATGAATATGAGAGAAATGTATAAATATTAAAAATATAGGGGCATAAGAATAAATATTAAAAATATATAAATATAAAATTTATACATAAATATTAAAAAAATTATTTATTAATTAATAGTATAATATAGAAACAGTCCTAAAATATTACTGAAAAATTTCCTGAAGTTTACGATATGGAAACATTTTCAAAATATTTATTGATTGAAGTTTCAGTACATCATATATATTAATAATCTATTGTTAGTGTTAATGAAAGATATATGGTCTAAATATCTATAAATAGTCTGTATATATGCACATTAGACAAATTATACAACATTTCTTGATTGAAATCAAATACAACAGTAATAAGACAGCACTTCATTACAGTTGTTTAAAAGAACCTGAAAGCAAGCAGACTCCAATTTTCTGTACATCTTCTTCTACAGAAAAATTGGATTCAAATGAACACGCTTGTTCTGTCCTGCATTTCGACTCCATGGTCGTGCCGGGGTTGATCCTTCTTCAACAACCGATAAATGGTGTAACAAAAGATTCTCAAACCAATGAGAATGGCTATGATCACTAGAGCTGATAGAACATAGTCTGTGACCGTACGGTGCTTCTTGCACCCAAAAAAAATTCCTAGACAGACCATGGCTAAATGGCATATATGTATATGCAAGTTACAAGCTTTCTTGAAGGTTGAGAGGAATATAATAGATTAAAAACTGTAGCCATTTATCTTGTGTTCTTTCCTTGAGTAAATTGCAAAAAGGTGAATTCTTGAGAGGGTTTCTTAGTGTACTCAATTGCTTCATTTTCAAGATTGGTATAGTCATTGTTGGGGTTACTGTAAAGAAAATAAACTTAAAGATCAAGAATCTCTGAAAAAACCAAGAACAGAAAAAAAAAACAAGAATTTTAGTCCATGGGGCAAGACTAGAATCTAATTCTAGCTTTTTTTTCCTTGATTCATAACTTTCCTAGTACCAATTTTATTTCATGAGTTCCAAGATCCTTTCAGTTTTTCCTTATAAATATCTTGAAAAATGTTTATTGATCACTATGATCCAACTCTTTTTTTTTTAATGAACTATAACCTAAATTTCAATAAATTGCATAACATGAAATAATTTTTTCTTTTAAATTGATGACAGTAGAAATTAAATTTTGTATTTTAAGATACTATTAGAAATGAATTACTACTTGACTACTCATTCACTAACATTATTCTAAAAATTTTTATTTCATTAAGAAAAAATGTGTGCTGAGGACTAACATCATCGTGGTTTTACCAAGTGGAATTCAATGTTGACATAGTTTGTTTTGTGGTGGCAAAAATATTCTTATTTGTTCCATAAATTACATTTTACTATTAAATTTGTAATATATAGAGATACACATAATAATATAATTATTTTGGTGCATTGATAATGTTAATATTATAAGGCATAAATAATATAGGTTTTAAAGAATTTTTATCTTTTTATTTCGATGGATTATACTTTTAATGATTAGATTATAACATATTGACAAATACAAATATATTAATAATTTAATTATATTCATTTCAAATATATTATAGTTAACAATAAAATGTGTATATATATATATATAAATTTATATTTTTTGTTAAAAATAATTAATATAATTGGAATAGATAATCTCTCAAAAATAGAAAAAAGGTACAAAAACACTCTTAATATTATACCCTAGTCTTATGTCGGTCAATAATATATTTTTTGGAGTAGAAATACACCTTTATTATTTTGAAAATTATATATTTAAATTTCTCTTACAAATAACGTTAGTTTCCAATTTTAATGGGGTCTATTATTATTAATATGCACAAAAAATATTAGATTAAGGTATATATGTTAGAAATTTTTTCATAAATAGCCAAAAAAACCAAACATAATATTAAAAGCCACATTGACCAAAAGTATTTTCAAAAATAGCTTTAAGGAAGCTTTTTTTTTTTCAAATCTAGACCATAATTCTTTTAGAAGCTATTTGACTCTTCTAGATATTTGAGTAATCAAATCACCAATTTGATTCTTCTATTTTTTTTGAATCAAACATTTTTTTTCTACTTTCTTTATTTTTTTCTCAATATTTTTTTGCTAAACTTTTTTTCTATTTTTAAAGTATTTTTTATCAATTTTTTTTTTTGCT
>CATIWM010208854.1:0-19874 GCA_949671775.1 Mallotus repandus | reverse complement strand
CATTTGAAATCCCAAGAATTGCAATAGAAAGAAAACTAATTTCTTGTAATCGGCTTAATTAAAATATAGTGATACAATCCCTAACATCATTCTATTATTTGCTTGTTAAAATTTAAATTAATTGAGTTTATTATTTAGTTTCATTTTGGCTATTAAAAATTAGCAATTATAATTCACTTAATATTTGATTCTTAAACAAGTTAAAAACATAATTATTAGTTGGATAAACATTCAATCCTCGTGGGATCGACTTTTACTTATTCTATATTACTTGACGAACTCGTATACTTGCGAGAACCAATCAAATGCATTTATAACTAAAAAGTCCAAAATAAGGTCTTCATGTATAAGTAACAAATCTTTGATTTACAATCACTTTTAATCAATCTATTTTAATTTCACGTTATTCCCTCAATAACATAAAATAAACGTAGCTAAAAGTGAAAATAATGAACATAATTACAACCATATATAAACATCGACAGGGTTCAAAAAAAATAAAGTAAAGATTGTCCTTAACATGCTAAATGGAACATTTAAAATTTGTAGTATATCAAATGGTAACTCAAAACCACAGATGGACTAGAATAAAAAGTCAATGTAAAATTAAAATTGACAATATGAACATACTTTGAGTTAGAAAACAGTTGACAGGTGAAATAAGCATAAATTTCAGAAATTACTTAATCGTAGGGTCCATAAGCATACAATAAAGCTCCAAAAAATGAAAGATTTTACCTGATTAAATCAGCAATAGATATGATTTTCAAATCTCTTGTTGTGTGAACTGGTGAAGCTTTGGCAATCTAGCCATTGAGCCATCATCATCCACAATCTCACATAAGACCCCTGTAGGGTCTAATCCAGCTAGAACTACAAGATTAACAGCAACTTCTGTATGTCCGGCTCTTTTCAAAACACCACCCTCTCTGTACGCCAGTGGAAAAATATGGCCAGGCCGATTGAAGTCATCAGGTTTTGAATCTTTCAATCCAAGAGCTAACACTGTTCTTGCCCTGTCTTGAGCTAAAACCCCTGTGGTGTTGCCCTCTTTTGTATCCTATAAAAGACATTCACAGGCAAGTACCCAAACTTTAGATTATTGCTAAAACATATGTTTGGAAGAATAACAGAACAAAGAGTAAAGGGAAGTTTTTTTTAGCGGAAAACAAAACAAAATCAAAAGTAAAAGAAAAAATCAGAAAACAAAAAGAGATCATAGGCATCTGCATTTTAAATATGCAAGGCAATTTCTCATTGAAAATGAAAAATAAAAAAGGAAGAAAGATAGAAAGGGGATGTAGCGGGGAAAAGAATCAAATGCACCTGCGTTTTTTTATCAGAATCCAAGAAACACTAAGCTTTTTGGCTTCTTTTTCTTTACTTGTAGAGGTGCTAATGACCATAACAAAATGACTAAATGCCTTGCCCAACTTCACAGCTACATGACCAAGACCCCTTAGACATAACATTCCTATTTTTTTCCTCGAGGAATCTAACAGGTTATTGTCTTTCATAGGGCTAAATACAGTAATTCTGGCACTGAGCAGAGGCGCAACTGCATCCATGGAAAGATTTTCTAGTATATGCACCACATATCTTCATGCAAAATGTTTTCAAATTAGCTCTATAACAATTACAACAAAGAAAAAAAAATCGTAAGTGTCATAAAATTTTCTAATAATATGATTTTAGCACACGATGAATATAAACATCCATCCCAAGCGATCACAGATATACAATATTATAAATCCATATACACTAAAATGGTTAAATAGAATATTTTTATGGATATATATAAATAACTATTGCTTGGTAGGCTATAGCCTCATACCTGTGATCTACAACTAAAAATTCAGAGTAGATCAAACTTTTGATATGTCCGGGATCTCTTCCTCTATGGCTAGTGTTTTTGCATCGAGAGATTAAAAATAAAATTTTAAAATTTCAAAGGGAACGAAGGAAAGAAGGGCGAGATTTAAGAGAAGAGGGCTGAGATTCGAGAGACTAGCTAAGGACCCATTAAAGAACTCTAGAAGAAAAGAAAAATGAAGGGGAGGCAGCAGCAAAATGCAAAGAAAGGAAGAAAAGAGAATAGAAATTAGGGTTTCAATTCATAATAGAAATAAAATGTCAATATACCCAATGAGACGGTACCGTTTTTGTGTGGTTTAAGGGCATGAAAGGCATTCACTTTATGCGACGCCGTTTTTAATAGCAGTTGCAGGCCTCTCTCGGGTGATGGTAAATTTGTAATTTACGTGAAATTGAAGCCTGCAAATTGTACTAAAGTTGGAACAGTGAAATAGGGTGTCCTCCTTTATACTATATATAGATACTTAGGCCATCTCCAACGCAACACTATTTTAGGAGAAAATTTAGGTTTTCTAGCTCTAACCCATACGCATAATTGGACGCAACTTTGTGTTAATGAACATGCCAAACATATTTTTACGTTTGGCATGTTCACGTGAATGCATTTTAAGTTTTTTTTTTTTATTTTAAATTATATTATTAACTTTTAAGATATTCAATTTAGTCCAATTTTTTATTATATAGACATAATTTTTTAACAATTTAGTCCAAAATATTATTTTATTTAAAATATATATATATATATATATATTCTAAAAAATTAAAAATTAAATTTAAATAATACACATTAAAAAAAATTCATTGCAAATAACATTTTTATTTAAACATTAAAACTACGTTACATTAAACATTAAAACAAACATTAGAACTAAACAAACTCTAGAACTAAATATTAAACAAACATTAGATAACAAAAATTAAACATTAAACATCACACACAAAGCTTACAATAATTTAATAATCTGGTAAAAGAATATAAATATAGGTGTAATATGATAAATGTTTAAATATTATAATATGAGATATAAAAAAAGAATATACAAAGAATATTCTTTTTAGTGTTAAAAATTGTGTAATTGGTTGAATAAAAATTACTGTAAAAATTGTATTTTTGTATAAATTTAACACTATTTTAGTGTTGAGGGTTGGGGATGGCCTTAAAAGTAAAAATCATGTAATTTCAATTGTTAAGAAAAACATATTTCAAATTGAAAAATGTAAAAATCGCGCATTCAATTTTATTCACTTATCGCTAGATTTTAGGATGAATTATTTATTTGATCATCCAACTTTCGCCCTTGTTTTAATTTTTTTAAGGTTATCCCATACGGAAAAGTTACAATTTTTTCAAATACTACTACATTGATTTCCAAGTATAGACTATTGCAAATTAACTATTAAATTATAGAGTACTGTGGTTTTACCTTCTGATAGAATTAGTTTTGTGATTTTTTAAGCATTTAAGTATATTGTGTTTCACATTTTTTATATTTTAGTACCCTTCTAACAAATATTGTTTAAAATGAATACTTTAATGTAAAAATAATATGCATTTTTAATGCTAAAATCATATAATAAGTAATATATCATTCACCTAATTACAATAATCACAAAAATTTAAATTTAGATGTATTTTTAATTTAATTATGAATAAAAAAATTATTTTTAAAATAAATTTACAATATTTTTAAAAATAACTAATTGGTTAGATTGATTATAAATCATATATAGAATAAATTTATCATTAAAATTTAATATTATATTAATATCTTTTTCATAAAAAAATAATAATATTAGTTAGAAGGGTATTAGAATGTAAAAAATTGTAAAATATAAAATATTTAAATGCCAAAAAAAAAACTAGTCTTAAAAAAGTAAAATTACAAAGATTCAAAATGTACTTATCCTTAAAATTTTTTGTCAATGCACTCACTGAGAATTTATCCGATGACCTATTGGTCCCATAATTTCTATTTTTTCAACCAAACTTTTCAAGTTAATTTGTAACGATTGACATATTTTATGAATACACACTATGACACTATATTGCCGCCCATTCAAGCATCCTAGTCACTAAATGGGTCCTATATGGTGATCAAATTTTTTTGAAGTGTTTAGGACAAACGCATCTTGACTTTTTTACTTTCAATGATTTTTACATTACACCCTTCAACTAAATTTTTTCACATATACATTTTTTCATTTTCAATTTCAAATATATTGAGCTTTTATTGTAAAAATGACAGTTAAAAATATCAAAATTAGTCTCTATAATTTTAAAAATTTTCTATTGAATTCTTATAATTTTTATTATTAACAATTAAATTCATATAATTACTAAAATAATTCAATTAAATTTGTTAAAAGATTTAAACATTATATTATTTTTTATATAATTAAGATGTCAATCTTCTATTTTTAAAAGATTTACAATAGTAAACATATATATATTTATAAAAATTATGATCTAAATTTATAATTTTCATTAGTATTTTATTTATTAAATATCTCATATATTTTTTATTGATTAAAACTTATTATGCATAATTTTTGCGATATTTTTATATTAATTATATAAATATTTAATGCACAATTGAAATATATCATAATTTTTATAATTATATATATTCTTACTATTTTAAAACTATTATAAATAGATGATTGATATCTTAATAATATAAGAAATATATAATTTTAAATTTTTTTGATAAGTTTAATTGAATTATTTTAGTAATTTTATGAGCTTAATTGTTAATAATAAAAATTATAAGGATTAAAGAATTTTTTTTATAATTATAGAGACTAATTTAGATTTTTTTAACTGTTAATTTTTTAATAAGGGTTTAATGTGCCAAACATTGAAAGTGAAGGGTATAATGTGTTAGAAATTGAAAGTGAAAGAGTAGAATATGCTAAAAATTTAATAAAAAGATACAATGTAAAAAAAATTGAGAGTATAAAGAGGTTAAAATTCGCTTTGCCAAGTGTTAAAATTGAGTTAAACCTGGCCCTTAATATGGTACAAACGTTTGTATCTATGCAAACGAAATTAGAACTATTAAATTAATTTTTATTTAATTATAACCATTGATTATACTTGAAAGCCTCATAGTTCCCGCTATGTCTCTGAATCAGGGCATTGGGTTTGTGTTCAGTGTGGGGGGTAGCTATGAGAATAGCAATGGTATTTTATTCAGTGAATTGTATTATTCATATGTTAAGAATTTGGATATCAATATCCATAATATGCATCAATGGTTAAAATTAAATAAGCATTAATTTGATGGTTATAATTTTATTTGTATTGATACACACGTTTATATTGAAGAATGATGTTGGGCAAAACCATAAGCGCACGGTATCGTCAAGTAGTATAAAAATATCATCCCACGAAGACTCATTTTAACCACCTATTAACCCAATTTTTTTATTGTCTAAAACTATCGAATGTGAAATTTGGAAAAGAAAATTAAATAGCAACTAAATGAATTTATAAAATAAAACAATCCTAAGAATGAAGGAATAAACAATTGATGAAAGCAATGGTTAAGAATTGAATCTTTTCACAATTCTTAGTTAACCTCAATTAATGAACATACTAGTCTCGCAAATCTCGGGTAATTCTAAATTATTGATTAACCTTTCTAAAGTAATAACCAATTTTAATTCATAACCTTCAAACAAGAACATTAAATCCCAACTCTCATTGTGAACTCAATCCCTTGAATCAAATTATAAATTTATTCACCCACACCCGATTGAAATTTAATTTACCTATGATATCTCTACCTATAAGCAATGTAAATCTCAATTTGTAGTTCCATTAAGATTTTGATCTCTCAACCTAAAACCTTAATTTTAGTTATGCTAATGGCGATCAAACATTAACATATAATAAGCACAATGAATATAGTTTGCAAGAACTAATAATTCATTAATTAAAGGAAAAACTAATTCATGTTAAATCATCAATCTCTAACCAACATAAATTTAGCCTAACATGTTGTAAAAATATTCAACAAAATTATAAAAACATCCCATAAAAATTACAAGAATACAAAAGAGAGAAGAAAATAAAACTAGAATTTTTGCTCTTGAATCTTGACTCTTAATCTCTTTTGAGTTCTTCCAATTTTTCTTACACTTTTTCGGTGTCAATTTCTCCCAAAAATTATCTTCAAATGTAGGTAATTGATCCTCTAAAAATTTACTAAAATCCTCTTTAAATAGGCAAGATTTAGGTACGAAAAAATTCTAAAATAAGCCGGCCTGGGACAGCAGACCCAAGGCTGCTGTCTCAGCCAAGAATTAGCCTAAAAAACACATATTTGTTGCTGCAGTCGCAGCAGACGATCAGCCCTCTTTCTTCCTTCTCAACCGCGATCGCAACTCCTTCCTTGCTGTCGCAGCCGAAGATCTCAGTGTGCATGCATGTCTTGGCTGCCATGGCAGCCCCAACGCTGCTGTCGCAGTCGAGTCTTCCACCAATTTTCACACTTCAAATGCATCCATAAATTTCCCCATACGATGGCGGCTCGAAAAAGCTCCACCTCATGTTAAAACACTCTCTAATCACTCCAAAAAAGTCAAAATCACCTGCAAAACATAAAAATAAAATCAAACTAAAAACTAACATTAACAAATCAATAAAAGCTTAAAAAACTACCTAATTACCAAAATAAATTAACCTAAAAATCAATAAATTTACAAACAATCAAATGAGTCGTAAAACCGATCCAAATTTTTTTTGACGTCACAGGATTGCACGAGCAATAATGTGACTTATATTTCTAAAATATAACTACTTTGAAGGTCACGTCAACATGAATTAACTTGAAAGAAAAGCTTGCAGCACCTTTCATTGGAAACAAAAATAATTATGATATATAAATTGAAAAAAATTAAAACAAGGATGAAAGTTTGGTGACTAGAAGGAGAGATTTACCTTTAAATTTTATATCGGTCTATTTGATTCAACTATTTATAGTAGCTGATACTAATTTCGGATAATGAATAATTGATAGTTGTTAGTTGATAAATATAAACTGCTAGCTGATAAATATAAATTGTTTGGTAAAATTTTATAGTTGTTACCGTTAAAATATTAAATTATCATTAAAAATATAATTTATTTGTAAATATAATTTTATATATTTCTTAATTATGTAAATTATTTAAAAATAATATATAGTAATAAATAATAATTTATTATCTTTACTTTATATATTATTAAAATAATTAATAGAAATTATTTAAAAATAAATTTAAAAAAAAAAATATATATATATATTATTTTCTAATTTTAAACAAATAATTATAGGTATAAATATTATAATTATTTAATTATTAATTATAATTTAAAATAATATTTATTTAATTATAAACTAAAAAAATTAATTATGTACATTTAATTTAATTGAAGTTATATGTTATTAGTTATTTTTAATAAGGGTAAAATAATTTAAATAAAAAATAAACACAAATTAACTATGAGTTAATTAAAAAAAATTTCAAAATATAATTTATCAAATTCGCAACTATTTTAAATACTAACAGCTATCGACTATTGATTTTGAAATTTTACTAAACACTTAAACATATTTAATCAAGAAAAAATCTCTATAACTTATTTCAATCACCTAAACAAACACCCCCATAAATCTTATTAAACGGGTAGTGCTTTTCCAAGTACCATTAGATTTTCAAATTGTTGAGTCGCGAAGGCTCCAGTAGAACATCATTATAGAAAAATTGTATTAAATTTTTTAATTTTGTTTTATATTAAGTTTGTTTTAAATTATAAGCCTTTGCCACACTTGAGAGTGAGACCATCTCGGGTTTGAGACTTGCTCACATGGGATCTATCTATAAACCCTGTCAATTGGTGAGTGTAGCAGTTCTGCTCGAATTAAATAGATTAAATAGTGACATAGTGAAAGAGTGTAAGATAACTATTAACGATTGTTAAATCGCGCATGACTACCAATCGTTAATCTTTTTCGCCTGCAATTCTCAATTACAGGGTATAGGCATCAAAATTCGACAAATTTTGGAAAATTTGAAGAAAATTTGAATTCTATTAATAATCCGACGTACAAAAGCTAAAAGAATAACTCTTAAATAGAAACCCTAAAAAAAATCCTAAAAAAACTAGAAAATAAGAGTTTAATCCTAATCAAACTAGAAAATAAAAGTTTTATCCTAAACAAACTAAGAAATAAGACATATAAAACAATTAAATACAAATTTGCCTTTTTAAAGGCCTAAATGATAGATTTTGCCCTAAAAACAACAGGCCTCACAAGCAAAGCTTGTAATTCCGAATCTTTGGTCCGTTTCGAATCAAACTGGCCTTTGGAATCGCCAAAATTCGAAACTCCAAAGTTGCAGTCATTTATGAAACTGCCAGCTACAATTTTTGGAATTTGTCTAGGATTCGAATTGCTTGCTCTTCTATAACTCTATCCGCATCATTCTCCCTAAGGTGGACAGAATTCACCCACGAATCTGAATCGTCGGATGAATCACCTGCATAAGGAATTAGATGCTTAACATTAAAAACATCCGCAGTTCGAATGTGACTAGGCAACTTCAAATGGTAGACATTAGGATTGATCTTCTCAACAATTTCAACCGGTCTAATCTTCTTGGCAGACAATTTATTATAATCACCTGTAGGAAATCTGTCCACCCTGGAGAGAATTTGTTTAGGAATCGAATTGCTTGCTCTTCTATGACTCTGTCCGCATCAAATAGGAATACAATTTCTTCCACTAACATACTAACATTCTAATTATTATAATTGTTAAAAAAAATTATTTTTATATATAGATAACTATAAAAGTATTTTTCAGTATAATGGTATTATAACAAATAATCATATTGGTAAAATAAATTGATAATTTTAGACAATAATTATTAATCTTATTGTAAGAAAAACAATTAATTATAAGTAGCAATTAGTAATATTATAAATTAAAAAAATCTTATGTACTACATATTAATTGAATTTGTGATACATAATATATGAGCAATATTTTATTAAATAAGTGTAAAATACAATATATATATACACACATTTCAGGATTGTAATAGCCGGGATTGAGTGAAGGATTGAGTGAAATATTAAGTATAGATAAAAATTTTCCACTCCGAAAATGTAGAATTCCAATTTTGCCACCATCTTTTTAAAAAGGGAATATTCCCTCTATTATGCAGTTCCATTAATGCCTAGATCATATAACCTCGTATAAAAAAAAACCTCCCACTTTTTGGAAGAGATTTTGCTGCTTGTTTTCTTTTATTTCTTACTAAGCAAAAAAAAAAAAAAAAAAAAAAAACAAACAAAAAAAGAATGCTTGGTGTGATGTAAAAATAATTAAGCTTAAATTTTCTATCTTTCTTTAAGAGAGAAAAAGCCTAAATGAAAATCCATTTAATGAAGACCAAAGTGTTAGATTACATCACTGCACTCTCTTTAAAAATACCCTCTATTAGAGATCAGAAATTCTAAACAGGCATTCTCATCAGAAGCTGGCCACCCATGAAACTGCCAACAATAGAGAAGGGAAAAATATATATTATGATATATATGGTTGAAATGGATGGCTATAATATAATTAATATCATATGAAAATACTAATATATGCTAAAAAGTACTTAAAAAAAAAGCAATGAAATAAAGCTTAGTTACCTCTTGATATAATAGTAGCAAAAATCAGCCAAGATAAATGTCTGAACACCTTCTGCAAGGAGAGCCATAGGAAGCCAGAAGTACCCACTTCCAACCAAGAATAGGTACTGCCCACGAGTCTCGTAAACCTACATGTAGATTGCGAAAATGTGTGTTTGATAGAATATTGTTCATTTCTTGATGTATGTTGTCACTAGATTCTATTTAAAGGGAGGAACAGAACATGATTTAAACTCTAGTTTTTGAATTGGAGATACTAGACTTAAGAATCTCATTAGAATTTAATTGAAGAAATTAAAGTCATAAAATCGACCGTGAAACATACAAAGTTTTCATAGCAGAAAATTAACTTGCATTCCATGAAATTCATATCCGCCAAGCACTTGAGTGTATGGAATCAATCTTCCACCAATATGTGATGAAATTGTATAGCAAATGTATTGGGGGCTGTGTGAACTGCTTCTTAATGGTAAAGTTATACATTTTGGAAGACATAATTAATTATGCATAAAAACTTGATTGTTAAATAAAAAAGAATAGAGCTAACCTGAATGATCCAGTATGCACAAGCTAAGAATCTTGCAATTCCCAATGCAAATACATAATGAGATGTAAATGGTTCAATCATCTGAAAAAATTGAACACAACAAGCGCACACAACTAATTTAATTCACGTGATTTGATAAACTGCTGAGAAATTGTGGTAAAAACAAACATTAAAAATTAAGACCTTTGCATTCTGCATGACACGAAGCTGAGGCAGCACCGAGACGGATTCCAAATATACACAAAACGCCCAAAGAATTCTGCTAATATATATATTAGTCATATGAGGATGGACCACTACGGCGAGAATTGCAGAAGGCACAACCTATACATATTACAAATTGAAGAAAATTCACTTCTGAGACAAAAACAACTATGATAATTGATAATGTTATCAAAACAACTATATCAGACACGAAGATTACCATGTTTTTTTTACCGAATCAAGTTTAGGGAAACAAAAACATATTTAGAATTTCGAGTTTCTATCAATATAAGCAACATTAATGAAAGATGTAGAGTGGACAAATTTTTACCATGTAGTATAAGGGCATATTGTCTAGTTCCTTGATGTAGGTTGAATTTAACTTGAACCGTATCATGTGTATAACCCATATAGTCGAAATTAAAGTAGCGAGATCGAGCACTGTGTGGATGTCAGCTTCCATTATGATGCTGCAAACCAATCTTGCAGCTAAAAACAAAGCTGTGAGTTCTTGACTCTTAAGTGAAAGACCTGTACAATGCAATGGCAACACGGTTACTGGAAAATGAACCAAGAAAAAAGAAAAAAGAAAAAAGCAGGCTTCTCAAATTAGGGGGCTATATACAAAATATTATAAAGGCCGCATATATATTTTTGACTTCAATGCCAAGAAATTATTGAATATTACTCAAAGCTAGATTCAAAGACAGACTTCTCAAAGCCTAAACTTGTGTTTCTTATCCCCATGAATTGTAGTGGCAATAGCAGTAAAGCTAGTGCTAATACTACTAACAAATCTTAATGCATATCTATAAAATATATGAAATTTTCTTTGGAACTGAGTTAATGTTACATTACACGCATATGACTTGTTTGGACCCTTCTAGTTTATGTATCCTTTGAGGATCCTTCTCCGTGTGAGAATTTTTTTCAAGGATATATATGATTCGTGGTCTGAATTGTGCAGGATGCAACTTTGAAAGCTACCTACATTGTGTAGTCTACAATTCAACGATCTGTGGCACACACACATATATATATACACCGAGAAATTACAGTATGCATCCGAATGCTGTAAGGTCTAAACTTGCAGCAATCCAATCCAATCAAGTCAAACTAATGATATGTGCAACATATGAAATTTTAAAATTTACTTTTCTCTTCCATCTTAATATTAGGAAAGTACTTTACTAATTGAGGAATATGTCTACACATGCATTAGAACGATAGACAATCGATGCATACCAATTAATCTTCAATAATTGAGATAGGTGCCAATCATACAGTGTCCACCCAAATGTAAAACACATTTAGTATATGTCTCAATTACATATTCATCAGGGCACTGAATTGCATAGCCAAGTCTTCTCCTTTATATTAATTGGCCGGCATTAATCTTACTAAGTTGTTGCACATTTTCATGGCACAACATTTTTTTGAATCTCAATATGAATAATTAACCTTTCATCTATCACACTAAGTTAAAACTTCAAAATTTTGTGCAGAAAGGCAGAATTGTCTAACAACTTTTCACTACTATCGTTTAGTGGCAAAATCCTTTGAAAAAGGGTTTTATTTTATCAAAAGCAAGCAACCCAACAATAACTAGGGACTTAAATCATCACTCTTTGAAAGGACTAACTCATGCATCAGAGAACCTGCGAATGGAAGATGTCAGTACAGGCTCACCATAGATTTTCTTGTACTTATAGATGTATCAAATACCAACAGCAGACAGCATAAAAACAGATAATTCAAAACTAAAATGAAAAACACAAACATGATACATACCAGAACATGTCTTTTGAGTAGTGAGCTTGTAAATCAAGACAACAATACCAGCAGCATGAATAGCCTCAGAGGCAATGAAGAAATGATTGTGATCTTCAACAATATACTTCAAAGCCACTAAACAACCCAATCCAATTGTCACTCCAAAAAATGTCTTCACCTTCATCGATTGCTTCCTTATCCATCCAAAAACCACATTCACCGGCGAGCTCCTCTTCCTCCCCATTACGATTATTATTAATATTTTGCGTTTCGATCGATGTTCATCAGATAAAAAAAATTGTGGGTATTTTTAGTAGGAAGACACGAAGAGTGCATGCAGTTGGTGTTATGTAGTAGGTGGCATTTATTACATTTCCATATCTGAAAAACCAATTACCTCATGACACGAAACCCTCTCTTCAGATTTTTCTTCCATTTTTATTACACTCGCCCCAACTGCATGCTTCCTTGCCCGTTCTGCTCTCCTATTCTGATTTTGACAATTTGGTGGTCGCTGACTTTAATTCTGGATGTGCAATTTCACCTCACTGGATCGGAAGGGATCAACTATTTTCATAGAAATAATCAGATTAATGAACAAGTGCCATCTATTTTCCACTAAGTCAATGGTCACACCTTAGATGCTGGATATAAAATAATTCAAATTTTGTGTCGTTGAGTTAATAATTAATTACGGAGAACTGCATTATTAAGGTCAAATATATGAGGCTGGAACTTTAAATTGTACACATATCATCTTCTAACTACCATGATATATACCATGTATATTAAAGACGTTTGCCAAAATTCAGGAAATACTCTACACCAAGCTTATGTACAGACACCCTTGATTCATTCGTATGATATTTTTGATATAAGGAAAAAAAAAAACACCTTTCTTTTATTGCTTTAAAATAGTTGAAATTAAGTCTCTACCAAATAACTCATAAAAATAATTTTAGAATTATGAATATTTTTTGTATCTATTTTGAGGCTTCAGTGTTCGGTCGATTCAACTCTAAAAAAATACAATCGCAAAATACGGTTCATAAAAACTAGAAGTAAACAAAGTTAAAAGCAGTTTAAACTCACATAAGTAGAAGGGGAAATACCTTCATGGAAAACGAGATATTATATGCTGTGAGGAACTAGCCAATTGAGAATAAATTTTACCATGAAATAAGAGAAATAACATTTATTAGTCTGTATCGTGAGAATAATTATTATAATTAATAAGATTTATTATATATGATGGTTAAAATTATGATATATGATACAGTTTTATTAATCAAGTGTAATATTGGGTGATAAAATTCTGCGTGTAACTGTCTAAGTAAGAATCTCCCTACACGTTGTCATATAGTTGAGGAGCAAGGCGTGGGGTAAGAACAACTTCAAGTGGAGTTAGCTTGGGCAGGAGTATTTCCGAAGCTTCAGTCATGTCCAATGGCTCATTTGATGGTGATGACATATTGAATCCCTGAAACAACCTGGCAAGACCCAAATGCAGAACCTGCATTGCCAAGCTGATTCCAGGACAAGATCTTCTCCCCCTGCTAAATGGCAAGTACTCCAAATTCTGACCTGCAACTTCAAAATGTGCTTTTGTTGTCAGGAATCTTTCTGGCATGAATTCTTCAGGGTCCGACCAAACATTTGGGTCTCTGTGCAACTTCCACAGATGTGTAATTATACGGGTGCCTTTGGGAATATAGTATCCGGATACATAACAATCTTCAGCGGCCTGTCTTGGAATCCCTACAGGGGCTGGAGGATATAATCTCAGTGTTTCTTTAATCACTGCATTTAGATAGTCCAATTTCTCAATATCAGAAATTTCTACGGATCGATCTTTGTCAACTTTCATGTCTAGCTCTTCTTGGGCACGGTCCAATGCTTGTTTATTATTCAACAAATTGGACAATGCCCAGATCGCACTGGTTGCTGTTGTATCCGAGCCTGTAAGTATGATAGCCTGCAAAAGGAGAGTTCAAAACTAAGAATTCGATTATGTTCAGAGACTAATTAATAACAAGCAATTAAAAACCACTAAAAAAAGAAAGATTACGATTATACAGTTGCTGTTGCTTTAATAATGGTTTCACCCTTGAATTGCATTGTCTCATCATTCTCAATAACAGATAACATTACATCGATGAAGTCTTTGTTCGATTCTATTTCGTTCTTGTTTAACTTGTGTTGTTGAATCCAACTCTCAACAATATCGTCCACTTCCTTAGTTACGCGCTCCATAGTTTTCACTGTTCCTTTAATATCGAACCATTTCAGGAGTGGAATCAGATCACCAAGAACGAAAGTTCCCCCGACGTTCATGAACTCCCTTATTACATGCTTAATTGGATGACCCTGCTCATCATTTACATTAAAGAATCTTTTCCCTGCAACCATTCTAGTAATTACATTTGAAACAGTGTGTTCAATCCATTCACTCATGTTAATCTTGTTATTGCTCTTACTATGCAAATATAAACCTTTGATCAAGTAATTCACCTCTGATTCTTGAACATGACTCAACATCTTAGTCCTGTGATTTGAAAGAAGCTCAGTGGCTGCTAATTTGCGTATATTACGCCAATAAGTGCCTTAAGGAGCAAAGCCTAATGCTGCGTTGTTATAGCCAATGATTTTACCTTGAATTGATGGTGGACGAAAGGCGATAATTTTGTCATTAATGGTGAATCAATCTTTGAGTCCTGCAATATCTGTAACAACAACTGTTGGGTGCATCCCAAGTCGCAGGGAGAAGACGGGGCCATGTTTGTCAGCCATATCGCTCAATGTCCTAGCAAGAGATTTCCTGCCACCAAGTAGATGGAGATGGCCAAAGATTGGTAGACCTCCAGGTACTTCTGGCACTAACTTTCCTTTTCCTTTTTTGTGAACTACCGAACTCCATAGATTATGGAGTAACAGACACAGTAGCAGAGCTACAAGTCCTGAAAAAACTGCAACCAACTGTGAAGAGATATACATGATAATTGAGTTGATTGTGTAGTATCAAGATTCAAGAAGGGAGTGGACGCTCACACACACCGCACACATATATATAGATGCATCAGCAGCTGGCCTCTGTAATATTTATGGCAGTCTGACAGTCAATTTGAGTGAGCTATATATACCCATATATTATAGTCGATGGATGCATGGATGGGTTATTGGATTTGACTTCTCAGATATCTTCAAAGTGTTAATTTCATTATACAGTTGGAATTGTTGAATATTTACAAATATGAAAGTAGCGCTTGACACACACCTGTTCGTAAGTGATGATTGACACAGAATGGTGCTTGAAGCACAATGCACTATTTTTCTTGACACGCAATAGTCATAGAGAATTTGAAAACTTATGAATAGCCCAAAACTTGACTCTTGACATTTTAGAACTCCTGTATTTATACGAGTTATGATGTACGAATCAAAATTAATTTTTTCTTAATCTTATTTATGATATAAAAAATATGTCCTAATTACATAAAATGACGCTATATCTCACCTCATTCTTTTCTAATTGATACGTGTTGCTTCTACTTAGTGCTTAGCATTAACATTAAAATGCCAAAGATGTCCAAATAAAATATGGCAAACATTCATATGCACCACATCATAGTATACTTGATCATTATACTTACCAATAGAGAATGACACCTTATAACGTTCATTCACCTGACTATTATCAACTTTTTTAATCCATCCAATAGTGTATAGATTACGATGTGTCTCTGTTGTCATCCGTAACTTTTTCATAACAACTCTACCTACAAGAGTCTCTTGACTCACACTATCAATAATGAGATCAAATAAATTTCTGTGCACTGTACATTTAGTGTAAAAGAGCTTATCACGTTGAGTTTCATCCTCATGCTTTTGAGACAACATAAACTTCCTTACCACATAAATATTCTCATCATGCTTATAATCTTCACAATCATTATCTTCCCCATCTGGTCCACACACTTTATCTTTAACAACTTTATCACTCTTCTCTTCCACATTCATTGCGTTCCTTTTCTTACATTCATTAGAGAGATGCCCAACCTCATTACAACTGTAGTACTTAGCAATAAATGATTTAGTATAAGGGTTATTATTTTTGACATGATTTAAAGTGTTATTTTTATTTCCTTCCACTATTACACCTTTTTCTTATTGTACACGATCATCAACAGGTTCTATATCACTAGACTCAATTTGAGGCTAGTTTCTATTGTCACTTGGAGCTTACTATCTACCCCTCCATACCTTCTATAATTAGCACTACAGTCTTGTTCCTGTATAGGGGATTCCACTTTTATAGCTAAATTCCTAGTCTCCTGTGCACTGAAAACTATTTGCATTTGAATCTTGTCTCTAATAGTCGACTTCAATCCACTCAAATATCTTGCTGCCTGTTGGTTCTTACTTTTTGATAACTAATTCCTCTTTGCCGACCTCAAAAACTCAATGGTATATTGTTGTGTTCAAACCTGCAAGCGCACGGATCGTGAATTATAGTACAAAAGATATCGTTCCCATAAGGATTGAATATTGAATACCAATTTTTCTACTTATGTTCTTAGCTAGCAAATCAAACAAAGTAATTTAGCAAATAAAATATAAATCTAAATAAATTAAACTAAGAGAAAATCAATAGTTAAAACACGGAGCTTAGGTTTAGTTTTACTATTCCAATCAAATCATGAACACATAAACACCTTGATCACAGTTAAGAGTAATTGTTCTAAAATATCTAAAGACTCTCTCGAGTTCAATTAAGCATGTAAAGATTAAAGTTTAACCTACTCTCGTAGTTAAGAAGTTAATCTAAACTCATTAAGTTCCTTAACAATTAATTTACCACCGTAGACCCCCGCCTACAGTTATAAAATACCCGCAGAGCTCGCCTATGAGTCTTAAGCTAATAAATTTTCCTAACTCTCGTTGGTGAATTTACCCATAAACATGCAAACAAGCTGGCCAAGAATGAAAGCATACATTAAGTGTAACTCATAGAATTAACTGAAAATCAAATTAAATAATAAATACTCTGTTCAATCACATCATGGAATAGTTACTCCTAACCTAAACCCTAAAAAGGATTTAGCCAAGCATGGCTTTAGAAAGAATTACAAACATAAAATAAATAATAAGAGAATGAAGAAGAAGAATAATAGATAAAACTCGTTTAAGCGCCGCTTCAATCTTCGAACCCTTGTTTGCCTTTTTGAGCTCTTATTTGTGGCTTTTAGAATTGTCCAAGGAATGCCCCTTTTAAACCTTCTTAATGCCCTTTTATATAGGAAAACTTGATAAAACCATAAACGCCCTCTCTTGTTTGTGGCTTTTAGAATTGTCCAAGGAATGCCCCCTTTAAACCTTCTTAATGCCCTTTTATATAGGAAAACTTGATAAAACCATAAACACCCTTGAATTTCTTTTCCTTTTAAGTAGGAAAATATTCCTTTTGTCTGACATGGCTTCGGACATGGTCATGTCACGTCTTCTTCTTTTCAGCACGGATTTTAGCACAACCATGCTCGAGTTTGGGTTCAGATTCCATAAGGTTGCATAGCTTATAACACAGCAGTGCCTAAAATTGTGTCGCTCTTTTAAAATTTCTTCAATTTGAATAGAAAAATGCACCACTAACAACACACCCATGTTGCACCTGTGCGACATAAAGCTTGCATTCCGAAAGATTGCACGGACAACGACACAGGTGTGCGACAAACCATGTCGCCCTTAACACGATCTCTTCAAGTAAATCCTTAATTACCTTGGAATCCTTAGTTAGGTTCCTAAAATGAAAAAGATAATATTTGTTACTACTTGAATAAAATTCCTAATAGAAACAAATTAAAGCTAAAAATAAATAAAATCTAAATAAACTTTCAAACCAAAATAATTATTGTTTAGACCTAATTCCTACCCAAATTAAATTAAATACTTATCTAAAATTCATTAATAATCAACTCTAAACATATGTAAATATTATACGCATCATATATTCATTCACACTCCTATTATCCTGTGTACATCTCTGATTAAGCATGAAAAATATACTATTTATAGTCTGGAGATACGAATCTACCTCGTAATAATTGCTTTATCCTATACCAAGTATGCACCGGACCATGCTGCTCTCTCATCCTTGTCTGTTTCAACCTATCCCACCATACTGATACTCCCCTTTAATCTATAAGCAACAATTTTAACCTTCCTATCATCAGGTAACTCAGTATACTTAAAAAATCTATCTACTTCAGTCAACCAATCTAAAAATCCGTCAATATCAAGATCACCACATAAGTTAGGAATATCTACCTTTAGTTTGTACTCATCATCTCCTCTATAGTTCAATTGTCACAATCTTCCTCCTCTCTATCTTCCACATGGTAATGCCACTTTATAAAAATCGGCCTCTTCATATGAAGTGTCATCAAATCTCGTGGTTGGCTTGATTTTCTATATTAGGAATGGAATTAATGATTAGTCTAGTGAGGCCAACTCCTTCACCTTATTCTTCATCATTATTGTTATTTATTTGTCCAGTAACCCTTAATAATGCTTGCATTTGGACTTGAAATGTTTCCAACTACCGTGTTACATTTTAGGTTAACTATTGCTGCTCTACGATTGGTCTCCAAACAGCTTACAATCCCTGCTCACTGTCTTGGATTTGGTTGTCACCACTAGCACCAATATTAGCTATTGATTGGGAGAAACCCACTTTGGTACTGCCTAACATAGTGTGTAGCATGATTGATTAACACACAATCAACTAGGATAAATAAATAAGTCTTAATCCATAAACCCAGTTCTCAATTTAAAGAAAAATAAGCTAAAAGCTTTAATTTAATTAATCAAAAGTGCAAAGTCATCTTAAACAAATCCTATAACAATTATTTATACCTCGAAGATAATAAGGATAAAATAGGAATAAAATAAATATTCCAAATGATAAAATAAGAAAAGCTCAAAACATGTAATCTTAATTATTCATGGCGCACGACCATATTTGAAAAGACGCACAACTGTGTGCATCTAATACTCGAAATCTTGCTCTTAGGCATAACCGTGTCTGAGCCTTATCTATTGACCTTGCTTTGCTCACACTTAGGCACAACTGTATCACACATCCACATAGTCGTGCATTGTCCTCATGTCTGAATTAATGCCCTGCACCAATCCTACTACAATGTGTAGTGTGATTAATCAACACACGATTAGTCAACATGGATAAATAAGTCTCAATCTAAAGAAAAATAAGTTAAAACATTCAATTTGATTAATAAAAGTGAAAAGTTATCTTAAACAAACCCTAAAACAATTATTTATACCCTAGGATAATAATGTAATATCGGAATAAGATAAATATCCTAGATAATAAAATAAGAAAAATTCAAAACATATAATCTTTAATTGTTCGTGGCGCATAGTCGTGTTTGAATAGGCACACGGTCGTGTGCTTTTAGTGCTCAAAATTTTGCTCTCAAGCAAAATTGTGCAAAAAAGGACACACAGCCGTGTCTGAACCTTAACTGTCGACCTTGCTTTACTTACATTCAGACACAGTTGTGTCACACATCCACATGTCTAGTAATTAGGCCTTATAAATATATAAGATATAGTAAATGCTTTGATATGTGTTTAATCAGTTGGTATTAAATGAATCCTTTGAGCAAGCTATTAATTTTATTTTTTTGATGTTGCTGTAGTCCTCCGTATTCATGTAATATGATGGAACATAAAAATTTCTCTCTAGTCAACGGTCAACATGTGCAT
>CATIWM010208810.1:0-11652 GCA_949671775.1 Mallotus repandus | reverse complement strand
AAGCTGTAAGGTTTGAGTTGAGCCTAAAACTCAAGTTGTATAAATCAATCTAGGGAAATAGATTGTGGTGATTCAAAATCCTAACTTGGGGATAAGTTAGGTGGAGACGTAGGATTGTTGTTGAATCCGAACTCCTTAAATAATTGTGTTCTTTATTCTTCCTTCTCAACCCCCCCCCCCCCCCCCCCCCCCCCCCCCCCCGCCTCCCCTTTCCCTCCCCCCCCTCTAGGGTCTTTCATTTGCTATCAGCGCTTAAATTCTAGGAACTTCATTGCTAGAATACAAGATCATGGAAAGTGAAATTCAAAACTCCTCCTCTCTTAGACCTTTCTTTGATGGTAGTGATTATCCAAATTGGAAATTCAAAATAGAGCTATATCTATATAATGAATCTAGATTTTGGGAAAGTGTCCTAAAAGGATGGGAACCTCCTAAAGCTACCAAAGATGGTGTAGTCACTATTCTTTCAAGAGATGAATGGAGTAATGATCAAAAGAAAGAAAACATCAAGAACAAAAGGCTATGATTACTATAGCATCCTCCCTGACAAGAGAAGAAAGTAGCAAGCTTCAACGTTGTATTTCTGCCAAGGAAATGTGGGGGACCTCGGAAAATCATTATGAAGGCAATGTATAAGTTAGAAGCAAGAAGGTTCAACTCCACACATATGAGTATGAACTCTTCAAAATAAAGCCACATGAATCTATCATGGAGATGACAAACCGTCTCATGGCTCTTCACACAACTCTCAAGAAACTTGGAAAATATTTTTCTAAGGAAGAAATAAACAACAAGATTCTAAGAATCCTACCTAAGAAGGATTGGGAATCTCAAGTTAGTTACTTCAATTGAGGAAGCTCAAGACCTCTCAACTCTCTCAATTGATGTGCTTATTAGAAAGCTTCTCACCTATAAGCTTACAATAAAGCAAAGAGGTAAAGAGCAATAAGAGAAGGAAGACAAGAAGAAAAGCATTGCACTAAAAGCTTCACAAAATGATAGTGAAGAAGAAAACATTAAAGATTTTGGTGATGAAGATGATAAAATTGCCATGCTCACAAGAAACTTCAAGAAGTTCTTGAGAAAACAACACTCCTCAAGAACTAGAGACAACAAAAAGTATGAAGGAGATGGTAAGAAGAAAGCCAAAGAAGTTACTTGCTATAAATGCAAGAAACCAAATCACATTTAAAGTGAGTGTCCCAAACTTAAATTCAAGAATAAGGGAGCAAAGGATAAAAAAAGGCTTTCAAGGCTACTTAGGATGACTCCTCCGAATCCGAAAGAGAAGAGGAACAACAAGAAGTGGCTAACCTTTGCTTTATGGCTCTTGAGGAAAAAAAAATGAGGTACCATCTATTTCTAACTCATCTTGTGATGATTATTGTGAATATGATGATGATGAGAGCTCTATTGTGAACAAACTTATGCATAAATATACTAGCTTACTTTCTAGAATCCAAAGAATTCAAAAACTTGAAAAATAATTTTTCTAAACTTGTTAAATCAAATGAAAAACTTGTAAGTGATTTGGAATATTCAAGTTCCTTGGAAGACCAGCTTAAGAAAGAAAATGATGAAAATCATAAACTTTCTCAAGAAGTCTTAGAATTAAATAATTTCATTTCTAAATTCCAAAAAGGAAAAGAGACTTTAGATAGTCTTCTTGACTCTCAAAAATTTCATGGAGATACTTATGGAATTGGATATAAAAATAGAATTACTCCCTCATCATCATCACAGATTAATTTTGTTAAAGCATCACATGATTCTGTTACTTCTACATCTAAAAACGAGATTCGACCCTTTAAAGCTAAGAGGTCTTATGTGTTGATCCATAAAGGAAAGTTCAATAAGACTCAACGTTCACTGACACAAAGAGGTAAGGCTCAAACTAGAGCACCACAACCAAAGCATGCTTATATGTACACTAGACATAATCATAATAGGCATGCTACACAACACAATGCACATAAACATGTTGCACAAACCTATCAAAATATACATTGTCATTGCCAATGTATGTCTCACACTGTGACTCGAAAGAGTTATAGAAAGAATTTACCACCACAATACACAAGGCATGTTTCACATACTAGAAAAGCATATCATCCTAAGAAAAATAAATTTGCCAATGTTGAATGTTTCTACTGCATGACCAAAGGTCACTCTAGCAATGTGTGCTTCTATAGAAGATTGCACTTAAATTTGCTTCCTTTGGATTACCTTGAGATTAACCAACCTAGACTAAGAAAGGTTTGGGTTCAAAAGAATGTTTAAATTGTGTTGTGTAAGTGTGCATGAAGTCCACATGAACAAAAAGTAGTTGGTATCTTGATAGTGGATGTTCAAAACACATGACCAGAGACAAAGAGTAATTCAACAAGTTTGATGCTAAGGATGGAGGATATGTTACCTTCGAGGACAATGCAAAAGGAAAGATTATTGGCATTGGAGAAATCGGTAATTCTTAATCCTTATCTATACATAATGTATTGCTTGTTGATATTCTTAAACATAATTTGCTTAGTATAAGTCAATTATGTTATATGGGAAATAAAGTCACTTTTTATCCTAATAATTGATTTGTTAGTAGTCTTGATGAAGACACGGTAATTTTTAATGGTGAAAGAGTTGATAATGTCTATGTTATTGATTTGAATAAAATTAATAATAAGGATAAAAAATGCTTGATGGCTATTTCTCATGACACGTGGACATGGCACAGAAGGTTAGGACATACAAATTTTGAGCTTTTAAATGATCTTTGTAAACATGAGCTTATGATTGGTTTACCAAAACTTGATTTCACTAAGGATAAACCTTGTGATGTTTGTCAAAAGGGAAAACAATCCAAGTCCTCATTTAAGCTCAAAAATGTTGTGTCAACTTCTAGACCACTTGAACTTATACATATGGACTTGTTTGGTCCAACTAGAGTTGCTAGTCTCAGTGGAATACACTATGCATATGTATTGGTTAATGACTACTCTAGATTCACTTGGGTGTATTTCCTTTCTTATAAGAATAATGCTTTTAACGCATTTAAAAATTTTGCAAAAAGAGTTCAAAAAGAAAAGGGTTTTTACAAATTAAGAGTGGTCATAGAACCGGATTTGAAAATGAATTTTTCAAAACCTTTTGCAATAAAAATGGTATTTCACATACATTTTTTTCTCCTAGAACTTCTCAACAAAATGGGGTAGTTAAAAAAAAATCAAACTCTAGTAGAAATGGCTAGAACAATGCTCCATGAGTATAATTTGCCTCTATACTTTTGGGCGGAAGCCTTTAACACGGCTTGTTATATTTCAAATAGAATTTTTAAAAGAGCAATTTTAAACAAAACATCTTATGAGCTTTGGAATAATAGAAAACCCAAAATCTCATATCTAAGAGTGTCCGGATGCAAGTGCTTTATATTAAACACAAAGGATAATCTTGGAAAATTTGACTCCAAAGCCAATAAAGGAATTTTCCTAGGCTATTCTACCTCTAGCAAAGCATATAGAGTGTTTAATAAAAGAACTCTTATAGTAGAAGTGTCCAGGCATGTTGTATTTTATGAATCTAACCCACTTGATCCTAGAACGGATTTTGTAGTATTGATGATGATGTAGGTGAACTCATGGAAACAAATGCTCAAGATAAAATTACTAGCAATCCTTTAGAACTTGAAGGTCCCAACAAAGAAGAAAGTGAGGAGATGCCTCAATTTACCTTCAAGGATGATCTTTCAAAGGATTGGTAATTCAAGAAAGCACATCCTCAATATCTCATCATTAGTGATACTACACAAGGGGTAACAACAAGGTCTAAACTTAAGTCAATTGTTAATTTAGCCTTCATCTCTCAAATTAAACCCAAAAATATTGATGATGCTTTGAATGATGAATTTTGGGGCTTTGCTATGTAAGAAGAGTTAAATCAATTTGAGAGAAATAAAGTTTGGACTTTGGTTCCTAGACCGAAACATCATCCTATTATAGGCACCAAATGGGTGTTTAAAAATAAGATGAATGAACAAGGTGTCATAACTAGGAACAAAGTAAAACTAGTAACTAAAGGTTATATCAAGAGGAAGGCATTGATTATGATGAAACATTTGTCTTGTTGCAAGGTTAGAAGCTATTAGAATGTTACTTGCATTTGCATCATTCATGAATTTTAAATTATATTAAATGGATGTAAAAAGTGCATTTTTAAATGGTTTTACTGAAGAAGATGTTTATATTAAGCAACCTTAGGGTTTTAAAAATTTTGAATTTCCAAATCATGTTTTTAAACTTTCAAAAGCATTATATGGATTGAAACAAGCTCCAAGAGCTTGGTATAAAAGGTTGAGCAACTTTTGATTAGAGAAAGGTTTCTCTAAAGGAAAAGTTGACACAACTCTTTTTATAAAGAAATTAAAACATGATTTATTAATTGTTCAAATTTATGTTGATGACATTATATTCGATGCTACTAACCATTTCTTGTGTGAGGAATTCTTTAAGTTAATACAAGGAGAATTTGAGATGAGTATGATGGGTGAACTCAAATTCTTCCTCGGATTACAAATCAAGCAATATAAAGATGGTATTTTCATCAATCAAACCAAATATGCAAGAGACATTCTCAAGAAGTTTGGAATGGATGGAGTCAAATCAAGCAAAACTCCAATGAGTACCACAACCAAACTCAACAAGGATGAGAATGGCAAGTCGGTTGATGAAAAGCGATTTAGAGGTATGATCAGATCCCTTCTTTATTTAACTGCTAGTAGACCTGATATCATGTTTGCTACTTACATGTGTGCTAGGTTTCAGTCTAGTCCTAGGGAGTCCCACTTAAATGCAATCAAAAGAATTTTCAATTATTTAAGTGGAAGTTTGCATTTAGGAATTTGGTATCCTAAGAGTTCATCCTTTGACTTGATTAGTTATTCGGATGCAGGTTTTGTTGGTAGTTTGCTAGATAAGCACTTTCGGAACTTATCAAGTTTTAGGACAATGCTTAGTTTCTTGGTTTAGTAAGAAATAAGTTTCGATTGCCTTGTCCACTGCAGAAGCATAATATATTGCTACAAGTTTATGTTGTTCGCAAGTTTTGTGGTAAAACAACAATTGATGGACTATGGCATTAAAATTGATCTTATTCCAATCAAATGTGACAATACAAGGACTATGACATCATTTCTTGAGTGATCATGTTCAAAATGGTGATATCTCGCTTGAATTTGTTGTTACAAATAATTAACTTGCAGATATTTTCACCAAACCTCTCAATGAAGGGAGATTGAACTTCATTAAACATAAACTTGGCATGATTGATGGTTCTAGTTTGTCTTAATTATTTGTCTAAATTAGTGAATTGATGGTTAGACTTGTTTTTATGAGAAACCATGTTGTGCTTATAATATTGCCTTGATTGTTTCAGGTAATTAATTTGATTCATTTTAAGTGTTTGATTTTGATCTTAACATTTTTTTTAACGTTATTTTCAATAAATTAATTATTTTTAGAGCATTAAGTGTTTCTTGCTCATATGCGACTTTCACTCATCCTCATCCATCTCCTCCTCAAAACTATCTTCTTTTTATGTCATTTTTCTTTGTTTGCTCGTCAGTATCTGTTTGGTTTATTTTTAGTATATTTTTTTGTTTCTGAATCTTTGACTTGTTAGTTTTTATTTAAGACTATTTTGTGTCAATTTATGTTTGGTTGATTTTCAGTTTATGAGCTAGGAGCTGTTAGTTTTTGTTTACAATTGATATTTCAAATATGAATGTACTCCTATCTTTTTATTAATGCAATCTTATTTTCCTTAATTCATGTTTCTTTAATTCTTTTTTATTTTAACAACGGAGGAGAAAAAATAGAGTTTGCTTAGTTCTTTTTGTAATTATTATTTATTTCCTTATTATGTGCTACATGCATTGTAAATGCGGCTATTTTTGCATTAATTAATGATCATGTTATCATATTTTTCTTCATGCAAAAGCCTAATTTTGCTTACTTGCATAATTTATTTTATTATTTAACAAAGGGGGAGAAATAATTTTTTGGTTGAAACATTCATGTTTTTATTGTTTTAGTTCTTGGTCTTTTGTTTCCTTTAGAACTAAGCTCTACATAATCATGTGATAGTTAAGTTTATTTATACATAAATGTTATATGTACTATTTTGTGATGCATTATCTTAGTAAAATTTGTCTTCTACCATGTTTATATTACTTAAATATTTTGTCAAGTTTTAATATTGTTAGTTTTTTATCAAAAGGAGATAAATTTTAAAATTTATATTTCTTATCATGCAAAAAATAAGGGGGGAAATAAAGAAATATATATTTCTCACAAATTTCTATTTATTTGAATTTATTACTCCTTAGAGTTATTATTTTTATAATATGCATAAATTTAGGGGGAGTAAAATTCATTTAATTCAAATTATCACACACTTCACTATATATTATTCTCTCAAACTCAAAATAAGTTTGTCAAAAATCAAAAAGCGGGAGATTGTTGACCTTAGTAATGATCAATCTTAATTTTGTTCTTAAAAAACTTAATTTTGAGCATTTAATTTTGTTTGTTTAAGTGTGTATAAGTTAGGACTCAATTGGAAGTCAAAATGAAGTACGGGATTGATAAGTATACTTTTGGGCTGATTCGACAACTGAGATTCAAGGAGGCTTTTGACATCCTTAGAGCTTTATAATGAGAAAATGATATTCTTGACATTTGAAGTATACATCACAAGCTTTCTAAATTAATCTTACTTGTCAAAATCCAAGTTCATTTTAGTTTGCAAATCTTCAGTTAAAATCAGCATATGCAACTTTCATTTTAAATTGCGCATCTCTTAGTATTTCAAAAATATCTTGAGCTGAAAAATTCTAAATGAGGTGATTCAAAATGATATGAAAATATAAGATAAATATCTACAACTTTTATGAAGAAATCTTAGGTTGAATCAATCGTATTTAGGGTCATTTGAAGGTTAGAATTCCTATGCTGAGTGCCCTCCCAACTGGGACCATATGCACACCTTTGGGACTTAAACGAGCAAAATGAATTTTTTGGCAGTACCAATTCCGATCCTAGTCCCTAACGGGACTATGCCTGGGACTAGTCAGTCCTGCCCGAGACTAAGTTGCACGACCGGGACCGAATTGCATTAAAACTATAGAATTCTTCCAATACTAATCCCAAGCTTCATCCCTACCGAAACCATGCCCAAGACTAGAAAAATTCAAATATAAAATGGCTATAAATGGCTACTTTTGAAGTGTCCCAACCGGGACTGATGAAATCTCAACTAGGAGCAGAGTATTTACAGCTCAAAAGTCCAAATTTCATTCAAATGGACTTTGAATTTGTTGGAAACAAAATTATTATTTCTAACAACTATAATTGAATTGCTTAAGTATAAATACAACCTTTGAAGATCATTTTAAAAAAAAAAAAGAAACTTGTTTATCATTTATACACTCTTAAGCATTCAATTAAGCTCTAAATTCTCTCAAAATTCATTTTTAGTTTTGTATAACTCTTGTGAGAGTTGTTGAGTGATTAGAATAGATTAAGAAAAAGGAAGTGAGTTTCTATTTTAAAGTAATTGATTTAAGTTTTTAGCCATTAAAACACTTGAGAATTTGGTTTTAGTGTAAACCTTCAAAACACTTGTGAATCGATTTTTGAGTGAGCCTTAAGAACTCAAGTTGTAAGGTTTGAGTTGAGCCTAAAACTCAAGTTGTATAAATCAATCTAGGGAAATAGATTATGGTGATTCAAAATCCTAATTTGGGGATAAGTTAGGTGGAGATGTAGGATTGTTGTTGATTCTGAACTCTTTAAATCATTGTGTTCTTCATTCTTCCTTCTCAACATTCTTTCAATTCTTGTTTATTTGTTTTTAAGTTTTAATTTTTATTCGGTATTCACCCCCCCCCCCCCTCCCTCTAGGGCTCTTTCACCATATTTTGGGGATTTTAAAAATAAAAGTTCTAGTACTAATGCCGAATTTAAAAATCTCCATATCGGTACCATCCCATTTTTCAGGACAAAGATTTATTTCTATAGGTATAATATGGTCCAAAATGGGAATTCAAAAATTTATGTAATAGAAAAATTTATATTATTAATTAAAAATATATTTATTATTCACAAATCAAAATGACATACTTTTAGGTAAAAATATATCATTTTGGTTATATATATATACACACACACACAATAATAATAATAATAATAATAATTCTAATAATATTATTTACCTCATTACTTTTAAATGATAGAGGAAATTATAAAAAATGGCTTGTTTGACCATTCCTCTTTCTTTTATGGTTCAACTTTTTATTTTTTCAGAATTAACTTTTGCGTTTTCATTTTTGATCTCGCGTCCTTCTGATTTTCATTTCTAGCCTTTATTGCCGATTATGTTCTCACGCGTCTTCATTAATATAGATTTCTTCTTCCTTGAAAAGAATTATTACCATACCCATCACTAGTTCTCTGTGTCTCCAGATCCTTCAATTTCACCATCACTTTCTCCTCTTCTTCATCTTCTACCTAACAAGCTCTATAATGGCAATTTTCTTTAATTTATCTTCTCTATGACGGCGATTGCTGCAGAGACACAACCTCAAGAAAAGGTAAATGCTTTCTCTAAACTATTGTTCTTTTTAAACTATTGTTCTAATTTAGTTTCGATTTAACATTTTTAGGTTTTTTTGAATTATTCATAGATTTGATTTTATTTTTTTTTGGTGAATCTGAGGTTTACGTGCTATACCACAATTCACAGGTTAGTTTTGCTTTATATCAAATGATATTGGATTTCACTGTTTAATTTGTAGGTCTGGTTGCTTTGAATTATCAAAGCTAATTCAATTAGATTTGATCTATTTATATTTGTTTGCATTTAGAAATGCAAGCAGCAATTTTTATTTTTGTTCATCTTGTGGTCAAATGGGGTACAATGGTTCATATGAAATTGTTGAGCCTTAGCTGAAGACATGTTTGCTGCGATTTTACTTATTTTAATAGATTTATTGTTTATCAAAACCATTTTTCACATGGGGATTCTTGTGTAATTATATTTGGTCTGAATAAAATAGAAATTGGTTGTATAAAGAGATATGGTTTTACTAAGATTTTCTTCAATCTATACAAATGGCCATCCTCGTTCATCTCAGATTCTTACAAATCGATGCTTTTGTGTAGGAGTTTCTATTATTGAAAGTGGAGAGAGTGGCATTACAATGGAGTTGGAAATGAATTGGGATGGGAATCTAAGTATAGTTCTTGATATTAAGACTAGACTTGGAGTTTCTTTGCCTGTTCAGGTAAGATTTCAGATATTTTATGCAATTTCTTAGAAAAAATAGAAGAGTCTTCCTTCTTACCTTTAAGTCTTGATAGTTGATATCCATGCTAATGGTTCTATAACTCTACTCATTTACTTTTTACATGAGAATTTTGCAATTTTTTAGAGACATGTATCATGGAAATTTTAGCATATGAAAATTCTGCAATCTACATTTGACGCTACTACTAATAGTAACTTTTCTGAATGGTTGAACTTATAACCCTGTGATGTTCTTTGACTGTTCAGTGGATGTCTTCTTAGGCTTTAGCCTTCATAACAAAAACAATAATCTATATTTTGATGTTTACTTCTTTTAAGTTCTAAGTATTTATCTTTCTTAGACAAATAATGCTATAGTTTGGTTGTCATAAAAAAGCTGGGAAGAAAGTAAGCGTTCGAGTAGATCTTCACAGAGTGCTCAAGTAGTGAAAAATAATAGGGCAAGAATTTGGCTTATGTAATGACTGTTGATGAGCTCAGAAAATAGGGACAATAATGGTTAGTAAATGTTACTTATGCAAATATGCAATTCAAGTCCTGAAGCACCTCTCAATGTGTCTTTCCTCCTTATAAAGGCTTGTACAAAATTCATCATTTGTTGTCCTCCTTATAAATTTAACCTCATAAATTTAACTTATTTCTGTTTGTTAGTAGGGTTAGATTACTAATAAAAGTGGAAATTCTTGTTCTTTTCTTCTCTGGGTTTGTACTATCCCTAATCGAGTTTATAAATAAAAAGAAACAAGTGATGATAATGCAACACCACATTAGATCCAAGTTTAGCTACTGAAGTTTAGTGTTTATAGCTACACTGTTAAAGCAAAAGCAATGCACTTTATTTGCTAGATTGTAGGCTCGTATAATAATGAATGAGCAGAAAAATTGGCTAAGGTTAGGCTCGTATAATAAAACCACTCTTAATAAATGAAAATGAGATTCATAATAGGATCTTCCCCTCATATTTTTCTTTTATTTTTCCAATTTTTTTCAGTGCTTGAAAAATTCTACCTTCCTGTTAATAACTTGAAGCAGTGATCAATAGTCTGACTTTAGCTCTTTAGAACCTGAAGTTCAATTTATATGCTACAATGTTTCCAAGAATTTCAAAAATATATATTTTTTCCATAGTTTGATAGACCTAGTGATTTTATGAATTAAGGAAGCGTATTCTTACAGTATATTTTGGAAGTCAAAAAGAAGGTCTCATGATCTCTTGTCCTGCAAGTATTAGATTATTAGTTTCCTAAACTCATAGAGGAATATAAAAATTCCTTTTATAAATTTGGAAAAGTGAATTTATGATTTCTGGTTTTTATTTGTATTAGTTGTAGTTTTGATCAACTTTACTTTGCACCAGAGGCACATGGTCAATCTCTAATTTGTTTACTCAGGCGAATTAGTCTTGTGCAAATTCTCAAAGCACTTAATTTTTGGAATAGATGTGCCTGCTTTCCAACTATTTGAACTTTATTTTAGTTGAATAATTTGATGCTGACGTGATTTTGTAGAGAATTTAGTTTCTTTTTTAATTTAATTTTTAATATTATATCAATTATTTCACTTTTGAATTAACTTTCCATTTTGCAACTACAATTTCAGTTAGGGAGCTTGCTTGGTGGAGTTGCTACATCATGGTTTGTTGGATCTGCCTGGAAATATATCCTTGGCCAAATGCCATTTGAAAGTTACAACTAATTACAAAAATAGAATCAATTCGCACAAGATTATTTCTTTAAACACTATTTTAAAACCGAATTATAAGATATGTAATCACTTTAAATAATTATTAGAATGTTTTTATTGTTTTTATAATTTTATTTATATTAAATTAAATTAGTTAAAATTTATTGTCTACAAATTGAGTGTTTTCTCTATGTCCATCTTGAAGATTACATTATTATTATTTTTTAATTTAGAAAGCAATTTCACATCCAATTATAATTTTTTCAATACCATAAAAAATTTATTAGTATTATTTTTATATAATATAGTAGTTGAAATTAATATTATTTTTCAATATTGTTGTTTTTTATTGTTTTGTGTTGCTTGTTGTTGTTTTTTATTGTTTTTTGTTGCTTGTTGTTGCTTTGTATTGCTTGTTACCATAAAAAATTTATTAGTATTATTTTTATATAATATAGTAATTGAAATTAATATTATTTTTCAGTGTTGTTATTTTTTATTGCTTTGTGTTGCTTATTTTTGTTTTTATTGCTTTGTGTTGCTTGTTGTTGCCTATTGTTGCTTTTTGTTGTTTTGTGTTGCTTGTTATTGCCTGTTGTTGCTTTTTTGTTGTTT
>CATIWM010208770.1:0-14366 GCA_949671775.1 Mallotus repandus | reverse complement strand
ATAAGGCATGTAGTACTCTGTAGTTATGGATGACTTGTTTGAGTCAAATGAACCAGTACCACCTATAAAGAATGGCCTTGTAGTCGTATAGGCATAGAAAAAACTTAACTGAATATGCTCTAGAACTCCAGGTTCATCATTCTTCAGTACACATTTCAACCAAGTGTTTTTTGTTTCTTCTCCAAGGAAGATGAAAAGCTGCTCGTGTGTCCTTATTTTCTGCTTTGAAAAAAATGATAAAATATCATGGAATGATATGGAGTAGCTGCAACGATAAACCTTCGAGCCAATAAGTTCATTTGACTGAGGAAGTTTATGACTTTTTAATTCTGGGAAGTACACGAACAACCATAACTGCACCAACAAAAGTGCACCTCCAAACCTTGAAAAAGGCCTTGATGTACTATAATAGTTTAGAGATCTATAAGTGAGGCCAAGTAAAATTGATCCAAGGGCGAGATACTTTCCTAATACAACAGCCCTTGCCAAATCTATGTACTCCATAGCTAGCTTTCCAGAGAGAGGACACATCAAGAATTTGCAAATCAACACCTAAAGAAATTCAACATGTTCCTTTTGAGAAGGCCTACCGGTTGCTTTAACCTTATGTTGAATTAATGAATCATAAGATTAATAGTCAGTTGATGCAGCTGAAAACACAAGCAATTTTTCATCATTTGAGTTAATCAAACATGGTGCATCTAGACCAACTATAGGTAATCCAATTAACACAAACACATCACGCAAGGTAATTGAACATAAACCAAAAGGGAAAAAAAAAGAGTTGACACTAGGCACCCAGTAACGCATAGTTGCAAAAACCAAACTAATTTGAAATGGTGGTCCAATTTTGCTCATGTCTATTAGCTGTTTTATCCCCATTACCTCCCACATATGTTCGTAATGCGACAGCAACTTATCAATCCAATTAATCCACTCAGAATGTGATTTGTGCCAGGACTTTATGCTAGGGCTATCCACAGGTGGTTTCAAATCAGCGTCCAATAATAACTCATCCTTATTAGGCAGTGGGAAGGGTATAACAGATATTTCATCCTTGGTGCTTGAAAATGGATAAACAAAGATAACCTCATCATTATCCTTGAGTGGAATCCAACCCCTACATTACAAATATAAAAAATTTTAAAAAAATATTGAAATTGATTACATAAATGTACTAGACATTAATTAATTGTTCAGTATTAAGAAAATTTGAAAAAAGAGGTGTGTACTTCAATGATAAATATGGTGGTAATGGTTCCGCTTTCACCTCCACGGTTAAAGCATTTTGAATTTCCTAGAATATATATATATATATATCATGTTTCCATCTATCAAATTCCTAAATTTTATGTAATATACACTAACATATCATTTCACAATGCCATTATTTTTAAAAATGAAAAAATACCATGAAAGCGCGAGTTCGATTCATATTCAACCTTTCTTCATCACTCAATGTTAAATGTGATTTCAGAAATAGTAATAACTGCAAGATTTTTTTATGATTTTAGTCAATTGTTGAAAATTTAATATTTTGTTGAATGCAAGTTATATCATTGGCTATATCAAAATATTGATAAATCACTGGCCTGAAGCGCATTTTAATCAAAACCATTCCCAATATAAGAAATAAAACTATTAACCTGAATTACATTGTGTGTACGTATGTCATTTGAAGCACTAGTGGACCTAACATCTCCCATTTTGTCTGTTTAAAATAAAAAAAAGTTATACAATATATAATTTGTATAGTGAAATTATTGATGCAAACAAACATATTTTGATATTTAATCTAAAATTGCCTTTTTTTTATTTGTATTACCTTCTAAAATAAGTTTTTAATAGGGCGATAGAAACAAAATTTCCTCACCAAATAGGGAGAAGTGGTCAGCGATTGTCTACCAGTGTACACAAAGTTGAAGGTTGATCTGCCATTATATAGGAGGTCCTCCATTTGATTTTGATGAAAACAATAGACCGTATGAGGATGTTATAAAATTAGGGTATTGAAACTGTTCTCACTGCATATGAGAAATTCTAATTGGATGGTTTGTGACAAATTTTAACATAAGTTGTGGTGATTGAGGTGGAAGGTTAATTGAAGATACTTTGATGGGAAAGTGACTTGTTTTGGAAGCCTGTATTTGGAAGGGATTTGAATTGGTATTATTTTCTGTGTTGAAGATAGGAACTAATATCGAGATTATCGGTAACGCCTGCATTCCCTTGTTTAGATTTCATTTTTCCTCTCTTTTTGCCAAAACCATTCATCATATTTGGTGAACTGTACAGTCAGCCTCATTTTAAAGGCGACAAGAAAAAAAGTAATATTTAACAGAGTAATGGGATGCAAACATCTTGCAATATGTGCATTAGACATCGAACATAGTAACATTTCCATATAATATAATAAAACTTCATTCGTCATCTTGTAAACTATATTACCATCTTTTGGTGAAACAAATTGTATCGTGAAATCAATTTTTGAAAGTACTTCATTAGGGAATTTTGAAAACAATAACATGGAAAATGCTTTAATGGTGAAGTTAATATGATAAGCATAAAATAATTTGTTATGTTTGAAATTACATTACAATTTATGTAGAAATTCAAAACATTAGGAAATTTGATTGATGAAATTAAATTATAAGTACATATGAGAGAAAATAACTAATCTAAATAATCCAGTCTGCCACAAAAAAAATCTAATTTCATGGTCACAACTGCAATCAACACAGTTTATAGCATCATCATCCACCAATCCACACCATCCTAAATATTTGTGGAAAAAGCTTTCAGGACATTCGTCTATTTTGGGTGTCAATTTCCCCATCACAAATAGCTGTTTAAGTACACCAATAAGAGATGCCCTACTTTCTCTAAACTTTTTCATTCATTTCACATGTTCAACCAATTGTTTGCCTACCTCTTCATCCTTACTATTACCGCTACATAACAAGATGACCCCTAAAATGTACCATGATCTGTAATGTCCCGATGCAGATGCTAACTTTAGTATGCCATGCCCTGTCTCAATGTCAGGGGATATGCCGAAATAAGTTTCCTATAAAAGAATATGCAACAATATAAAAAAACAATGTAATTTTTTTTATTACATTTTGTTATAATTAAGAACAAAATCATATGTCCATACCACCCCTTCCCTGTATAATGACTCAGGATTTTTAGACTTGGCGTAATAGTATAAAAACTTAAACATTGACGGTAGAGAAATCCAACGTTCACCAGGGATGTTATCCAAATTAATTTGTCGGTAAACATCAGGGTGGTCTACTGCATTACACACGTACTTACAACTGACATGGAAAAAACAAAGAATAACAAATAATCAGTTAGTCTGAAACATAAAAACCAACAATAAAACAAAACAAACCTCACATTTAGCATATTTTTTATACCTTAATTTAAAATTGAAAAGATCTTTCACAAAATGTCTTCCCACTCTTGAGATTATGTCGACAATCACCTCTTCCAGTATATCATTGAGGGAGGCTGCCATTATTAGTAACTCACAGGAATTTGAATTTCAGAAAAATGACTCTTTATGGAGTACAAAATTTTGTTTATATTTAGAGGATAAATCAATATGCAGGTTGATATTTATATACACATTTCAACGAAGTTTAATTGATATGACTCTTAACACACATAGTTTTAATAAATGTACAACAAATACTAGGTGAAATTATTTGACCATATGACATTCTTCTTATTGAAATTTGTTATTTCACCTTGTAAATTTATTTTAAAAAAAAATGAAGATTGGTGAAGCAATATTTTGTAAATTGAATTTCCCAATGCTGAGAATCAATATTTTACGGATTTATTAACTAGTTAGCCAATGTGAGTCAATCATTATTTTGTAAATTGAATTTCATAATGTTGGTTAATCAATATTTTGTAAATTGAATTTGTTAGTGAAATAAAACTTTGTATATTAGTTCACATTAATTTTAGTTGACAACTTAATCAGTGATATTTCTGAGGCCTTTGAATTTTGGGGCTCGAGAAAGTATGGTTGTTGAAACTCTGCACAATATAAGTGATATTGATGATGTGTTTATCATCGATTAACAAATGGATAATCATTTTGAATTATGACGTCAGATGAACATGTTTCTTTCCTTACGATGCATAAATTGATTAGACTGTCATTATGAATTTTTAGCTACATATGTTAACTAGACTAGAGTAATTATTATACATGACTTGTGAATCTAGCCATAGAGCAAATTAAACCAATTGATTTAGTGGTGAATCCAATTGTCTTTTGTGAAATCAGTTTGAAATGAACAAATCAGGAGACTAATTTCTTTTGTTGAAATAGTAAAATAACATAAACAAAAATATTACTAATTTTATTCACTTAATACCAACCGTTAATTGTGCTATAAACAAATAACACTTCACAGTGACAACTACACTCGATGCAGTCTATTGATTCAATACCTTCATATGGTTTGACCCATCCACATGGCATGTGGTGTAACTTTTGAGGAAAATTATTTTTTTTGGTAATAAATTACCCCTGACCTAAATCCTATGAATTCTTTCAACAAAGTTCAACTTGCATTCCATCAACTTGTTCAAATGTTTAACAACTTCAACAAGTCTTGTACCCTACTCTTCATCATAACAGTTGCCACTGTACAATGAAATAACATCAAGAATATACCATGCTCGGTAATTTCCTCCTGCTATAGCCCTCTGGTGATCGATACACCCCAACGTCATGTTAGGATGTATGCCGAAGCACGCTTCCTAAAAAGAAAACCAATAATTTACAGTTTCATATTATATTAAATTTCACATTAAAATAAATTTTGAAAAATATATTCAAGTTGTTTACTAGCCCTTCCCTATACAATGACTCTGTATTTTCATAAATCGCACATCGAGATAAAAATTGCCACATCGTTGGTGGACAAACCATTTACTAGGCAAGCTATCTATATTAGCCCGTCTGTAAACTTTTGGTTCTTCTGCTGCGTCCTTAAAAGCCTTACAACTGAAAGAATAAGAAAAATGAATTACATTAAGTAAGCAACAATGTTTCCAAAATAATCAAATCAATAATTCACCAGTGACATACCATAGTTTCAAATTCACCAAATCTCTTGCTGAATGTGCTCCAACTCTAGATATTATGTCCACCAACGAATGTTCTGGTACATCGCTAATGGATGTCACCGGAGAATAGGCAGTTTTGTTATTCTCAATATCCATTTTGCAAGCTTTATGTCAGAGGGAAAATTTTAGTTTTTGAGAAACAACGTTGCATTTATAATGTGCATGTGATATAGGGATAATTAACATCCTAAACATAAAGATAATTGACATTTTCTCTTATATGCGTCGTTTCATGTAACAAGGTATAATACGTGTTGACCTTAGCAATGATCAATCTTAATTTTGATCTTAACAAACTTAATTTTGAGTATTTAATTTTGTTTGTTTAAAGTGTGTATAAGTTGGGACTCAATTGGAAGTCAAAATGGAGTACGGGATTGATAAGTATGCTTTTGGGCTAATTCGACCTCTGAGATTCAAGGAGGCTTTTGACATCCTTAAAGCCTTATAATTAGAAAATGATCCGCTTTAATTTTTACGTAGACATCACAAGCTTTCTTAATTGATCTTACTTGTCAAAATTTGAGTTTATTTGAGATTTCAAATCATCAGTTAAAATCAGCATATATAGCTTCCATTTTAAGTTACGCAACTCTTGGTATTTAAGAAATATCTTAATCTAAATATGTCCAATTGAGGTGATTCAAAATGATATGGAAATATAAGACAAATATCTATAACTTTAATGAAGAAAGGTTAGGCTAATTCGATCGTCTTTAGTCCTGTTCATGAGCATCTCATGAGCCGTCCCCTATTGGTGCTCATTTTGAGCTATTTCAGCTCTTTTAGTTTGCGATGCTCATGAGCTACCCCCAAAATCATGAGAAGCTCATGAGGGTCAGCTTTGTCAACTTTCAACAGGTATTTTTGAATGCAACAGTCCTTAAATTAGCCCTCACGAGCCAGGACACTGCCCTCTCGATCGTGAGCGTCGTTTTAGCTGTAAAAAGTCCAAATTGATTCAGAAATCAATTATAGACATTGGAGACATCTAAGATACATCCAAAAACTATAATTTTGAGTGTTTATCTATATAAACACCTCCTAGAGCTCAATTGAAGTTAAGACACTTGATCATTATAATTCTCATTCTTAACATCAATCAAAGCTCTCAATATTCTTTCAAATTCATTATTCTTTTTGTATAACTCTTGTGTGAATTGGTGAGTGTTAGAATAGATATTTTTATTCTTTTATTTTCTAGGTTTGAGAAAATGAGAAGTGAGATTCTATTCTAAGTGAATTAGTTTAAGTGTTTAGCCATTAAAACACTTGGGTTTCCGTTTTAGAGTAAGCCTAGAAAACTCTTGATTGTAAGGTTGTAAGAGTGAGCCTTAAACTCTTATGTAATCTTAATCTTATGAATAAGATTGTGGGTGATTGAAAATCCTAACTTGGGAATAAGTTAGGTGAAGACGTAGGATTGTTGTTGAATCCGAACTCCTTAAATCATTGTGTTCTTCATTCTTCCTGCTCAACATTCTTTCAATTCTTGTTTATTTATTTGTAAGGTTTTATTTTTATTTGGTAGCCCTATTCACCCCCCTCTAGGGCTCTTTCATTTGGTATCAGAGCTTGAATTCTAGGTACTTCATTGCTAGAATACAAGATCGTGGGAAGTAAAACACGAAACATTTATTCTCTTAGATCTTTCTTTGATGGAAGTGATTATCCTCATTGGAAGTTCAAAATGGAGCTCTATCTTGATTTTGATTCTGTCAAACTTTGGGATATTGCCCAAAAAGGTTGGGAACCACCCAAAACTACAACCACTGGTGTGGTAACTGAGATTGATCGAGATGATTGGAGCACTATTCAACAAGAAGCAAATCACAAAAACAAAAAGTTTATGATTACTCTAGTCTCTTCCATGTCAAGAGAAAAAGGAGGCAAGCTTCAACATTGCACTTCGGCTAAGGAAATGTGGGAAACCTTGCAAAATCATTATGAAGGAAATGTTCAAGTAAGAAGTAAGAAGGTTCAACTCCACATGTATAAGTATGAACTCTTCAAGATGAAGCCTCAAGAATCAATCACCGAAATGATAAATCATCTTAATGCTCTTGTCACCACCCTCAAGAAACTTGGTAAACATTTCACCAAGGAAGAAGTGAAAAATAAGATTCTAAGAATCCTACCTAAGAAGGATTAGGAATCTTGAGTCATTTCAATTAAGAAAGCTTAAGACCTTGCTACTTTTTCAACCGACGTGCTTATTAGAAAGCTTCTCACCCATGAGCTTACAATAAAGCAAAGAGGTAAAGTGCAAGAAGAGAAGGAAGAGAAGAAGAAGAGCATTGCACTAAAAGCTTCACAAAATGATAGTGGAGAAGAAAACCTTAAAGATTTTAGTGATTAAGATAGTGAGATTTCTATGCTCACTAGAAACTTCAAGAAGTTCTTGAGAAAATAACATACCTCAAGAATAAGAGACTTCAACAAGAAGTATGAAGGAAAAGGTAAAAAGAAAACCAAAGAAGTTACTTGTTGTGAATGCAAGAAACCAGGTCATATCCGAAGTGAGTGTCCCAAACTCAAATTCAAGAACAAAGGAGCAAAGGATAGGAAGAAGGCCTTCAAAGCTACTTGGGATGACTCCTCCAAATTCGAAAGGGAAAAGGAACAACAAGAAGCGGTCAACCTTTGATTCATGGCTCTTGAAGATGAAAAAAGGTACCATCTATTTCTAACTCCTCAAGTGATTGTGAATATGATGATAATGATGATGATGATAATGATAAGAGCTCTATTGCTAGTAAACTTATGGTTAAATGCAAAAGCTTATTTGCTAAGAAGAAGCAATATGAACAAAAGTTAACTAGTTTAACCACAACATTTAAAATTTAAAAATTGAATTTTCTAAATTAGCTAAATCAAATGATGAACTTGCTAATGGTTTGGAATGTTCAAATTCCTTGGAAGACCAACTTAAGAAAGCAAATGATGAAAATCATAAACTTTCTAAAAAGGTCTTAGAGTTAAAAAGTTCCATTTCAAAATTCAAGAAGGGAAAAGAGACTTTAAATAGTCTTCTTGAGTCTTAAAAATTTAATGGAGATACTCATGGAATTAGATACAAAAATGGAATGACTCCTTCATCATAATCAAATATTAATTGGGAAAAGTACAGATAAATACCCTATGGTTTAAGCCCTAATCACTTTCTGACCTGTGGTTTGAACCCTAACAAAGTGGTACCCTGAGCTTCAAATCATTAGCAAATAACCAAAAATCTACTAACACCGTTAATGAAGCTGACGTGGCAAAGGGTAAATGAGTCTTTTCACTTAAAGTTGTGTCCAATTGTCAAAAAAAGGGGAAAAAGCAACAACTTTTGACTTTTTATTAAATATATTAACTTTTGACCAAAAAAAAAAACATAACTTCTCACCTCCTTTTTTTACTCATTTCTTACACACACTCTTTTTATTAAATATTATTCAATATTGCAGCAATTCATCAAAAGAAGAACGCAACAAAGAAGATTTTAATTTTTTCTAAGTTGCAGGGTTCTATTCTTAAGTAATTAAATTAATGACAAACAATAACATGGGTGGAATATGGATTAATTTAAGATTGGGTATGGATTAAAAGAATATATTTTTAAATTCACAGAAATAAACACTGCAGCAGGTAAATGAAAAAATGGTTAAAAATTAATAATGTTAATTAAGAACATATTTTAATTAAAATAAGAACATGCATATTTACAAAGTAAGGTTAAGATCTAAACTATGATCATCATCTTTCTCTTGCTGATCCTTAACTTCTTCTTTATGGTTACAGGGAGCAGGAAGGATCAGAGGATGCTTTCTAAACTGAATTTCCTCATTGAAATCTTCCCATTTAAATCAAGGAACCCAACTAGGCTCTTCTCTTCTAATCTTCTTCTTCTTCCTCTCCTTCTCCTCCTTCATTACTTCTTCTTTCCTTCTATTTTGAGCTTCTTAAAAAAATTTTATCAAAGAAAAAATTTCTCCACTTTTTGTTCTTCTTCTTCATCTTCACCAACATTATAAACCTTCCCACCATTCTCTGCTGCTCCACCGCCTCTTTTATTCCACAGCAACGCTGCTACCGTCAATCTCATTTGTAAGCAATCCTAGCAGAACGCCTACTTATATTGGACACTACAGTACGACAAGCATCACAGGCACAAGCAACATAGCAAAATGCAAGGCAAGAAGCCGCCGACATCTTATTAACAAAAAATCAAAATCAATTTGAACATAGAAGCATCATCATTATCATGCAATTAAAATCAAAACCTAAATGATGGTTATGCAATTAAAAATCAAAATCTGATAATTGAACTTGATTATGATTCAAAACCAATAAAACCATCGTCGTAAAACATCAAGCCCCTTCTTGTAGGACAGAGAATATTATATAAGATTAATTCAGCCTAAGTGACCAAGAAAATAATTTTTTTTGATGGTTGAAACTTGGAAGTAGAAATAAGAGTGCATTCCAAACCTCCAGCTGCACCTCAAAAAAAAAGAAATTAAACACCGCTCTCAATCTCGCTCTATGCCCTTTCAAGCTTGAATGCATTCCAAACCTCCAACTGTACCTCTCAAACGATTAAATTTTAACACTTATCAAATTCCCTATTTATTCAAGTGATTAACCTGAGAAGTAGAAGTGGAAAGTTCTTACAGAGGCATTAAAGAAGAACAACAATGAATTAGGTATTTAAAAAAGGTTTGAGAATTGAAGGAAAGGTGAAGAAGCCGCTGATGATGGCGATGGTGGGTGTTATTTAGCGTTTGATTAAAACAGTGTCGCGGTGAAAATGGTGAAGAAGCAATTGAAGAGTGAGTGATGGTTTGGTAATAGGTGTTGGTGTGGTAGTGGTAGTTCTGATGGGTTAACCGAAAAAAAGAAGATGATGGTGGTGTTGGTGGTTTGGTAACAGGTGGTGGTTTGGATAGATTAATCGGAAAAAAGAAGATGATGGTGCTTGAGGTGAGGCTATGGTGATAATAATTTTGTTAAATAAAATGAACAATTGTTATGTCTTTTTAATTAAAATAACAAATACAGGTGGATAGACCTTTTTACCCTTTGCCATGTCAGCTTTATTAATGGTGTCAATAGGTTTTTGGTTATTTGTTAACAGTTTGAAGTTTAGGGTACCATTTTGTTAGGGTAAAAACCATAGGTCAGAAAGTGATTACGGCTTAAACCACAAGGTATTTATCTGTAATTTTCCTATATTAATTTTGTTAAAGCACATGATTTTCTTGCATCTACATCCAAAAATGAGACTCAAGCTTTTAAAGCTAAAAGGTCTTATGTGTCAAATAATAAGGGAAGGTCTCATAAGACTCAACCTCTATTGACACAAAGAGGTAAGACTCAAACTAGAGCACCTCAAACCAAACATGCTTACATGTACACTAGACATACACTCCTAAGCATATTGCACAACACAATGCACATAAACATGTTGCTCAAACCTATAAAAATACACATTGTCATTGTCAATGTATGTCTCACACTATGACTCAAAAGAGTTATAGAAAGCATTCACTACCACAACACATAAGGCATGTTTCACACACTAGGAAAGCATATCATCATAGGAGAAATAAATTTACCAATATTAAGTGTTTTTATTGCATGACCAAAGGTCACTCAAGCAATGTGTGCTTCTATAGAAGATTGCACTTAAACTTGCTTCCTTTGGATTATCTTGAGACTAACCAACCTAGGCCAAGAAAGGTTTGGGTTCAAAAGAATGTATAAATTATATTTTTCAGGTGTGCTTGAAGTCCACAAGAACGAAAAGTAAATGGTATCTTGATAGTGGATGTTCAAGACATATAACCGGAGACAAAGAGCAATTCAACAAGCTTGATGTGAAGGATGAAGGATATATTACTTTCGGGGACAATGCAAAAGAAAAGATAATTGGCATTAAAGAACTTGGTAATCCTCAATTCTTATCTATACATTGTGTATTGTTTGTTAATGGTCTTAAACATAATTTGCTTAGTATAAGTCAATTATGTGATATAGGAAAGAAAGTCACTTTCTATCCTAAAAATTGCTTTATTAGTAGTCTTGATGAAGACAAAGTAATTTTCAATGGTGAAAGAGTAGATAATGTCTATGTTATTGATTTGAATAAAATTGACAACAAAGATATTAAATGCTTAATGTCTATTTCCCATGACACATGGACATGGCATAGAAGGTTAGGACATGCAAATTTTGAGCTATTGAATGATCTTTGTAAACATAAACTTGTGATTGGTTAACCAAAACTTGAATTCACTAAGGATAAACCTTATGATGCTTGTTAAAAGGGAAAACAATCCAAGTCTTCATTTAAGCTAAAAAATGTTGTGTCAACCTCTAAGCCACTTGAACTTATACATATGGATTTGTTTGGTCCAACTAGAGTTACTAGTCTTGGTGGGATGCACTATGCATATGTATTGGTTGATGATTACTCTAGATTTACTTGGGTGTGTTTTCTTGCTCATAAGAATGATGCTTTTAAAGATTTTGAAAATTTCTCTAAAAGAGTTCAAAAGGAAAAAGGTTTTTGTACTTCTTCCATTAGAAGTGATCATAGAACCGAATTTGAAAATGAATTTTTCAAAAGCTTTTGTAATGAAAATGGCATTTCACATACATTTTCATCTTCTAGAACTCCTCAACAAAATGGGGTAGTTGAAAGGAAAAATTGAACTCTTGTGGAAATGGCTAGAATAATGCTTTATGAGTATAATTTGCCATTATACTTCTGGGTGAAAGCCGTTAACATATCTTGTTACATTTCAAATCAAGTTTTCAAAAGATAAATTTTAAACAAAACATCTTATGAGCTTTGGAACAATAGAAAATCCAAAATCTCATATCTCAGTATATTTTTGGTTTCTGAAACTTTGAGCTGTTAGTTTTTATTTAAGACTATTTTGTGTTAGTTTATGTTTGATATTTCCTGTTTACAATTGATATTTCAAATATCAATGTACTCCTATCTTTTTATTAATGCAATCTTATTTTTCTTAATTTCTGTTTCTTTAATTCTTTTTTATTTTTCCAAAGGGTTAGAAAAATTTAAGTTTGCTTAATTCTTTTTGTGATTATTATTTATTTCCTTGTTATTTGTTACATGCATTGTAAGTGCGGCTGGCTTTTATGTTAATTAATGATCATGTTATCGTGTTTTAATTTTTGTGATGCTAAGCCTTGTTTTGCTTACTTGCATAATTTTATTTAGTCTTTTACAAAGGGGGAGAAATAATTTTTTTTGAAAGTTGAACTTACATGTTTTTCATTATTTTAGTTCTTGGTCTTTAAAATACCATATGTACTATTTTGTGATACATTATCTTTGTCTACTACCATGTTTATGTTTCTTAAATATTTTGTCCAGTATTTAATGTTGTTATTTTTTAACAAAAGGAGATAAATTTTAAAATTTATATTTTTTATCATGCCAAACAAGGGGAGAAATAAAGAAATATATATTTCTCATTAATTTTTATTTATTTGAATTTCTTACTCCTTATAGTTATGATTTTTATGATATGCATAAATTTAGGGTGAGTAAAATTAATTCAAATTATCGCACACCTCATTTTATATTATTCTTTCAAACTCAAAATAAATTTGTCAAAATCAAAAAAAGGGAGATTGTTGACCTTAGTAATGATCAATCTTGATTTTGATCTTAGCAAACTTAATTTTGAGCATTTAATTTTGTTTGTTTAAAGTGTGTATAAGTTAGGACTCAACTGGAAGTCAAAATGGGATACGAGATTGATAAGTATGCTTTTGGGCTAATTCGACCTCTGAGATTCAAGGATGCTTTTGACATACTTAAAGCCTTATAATGAGAAAGTGATCCGCTTGAATTTTTAAGTAGACATCACAAGCTTTCTGATTTTATCTTACTTGTAAAAATCTAAGTTCATTTGGAATTTCAAATCTTCAATTAAAATCAGCATATGGAGCTTTCATTTTAAGTTGTGCAGCTTCTAGTATTTCAATAATATTTTGAGTTACAGATGTCCAATTGAGGTGATTAAAAATGATATGGAAAGATAAGACAAATATCTACAACTTTAATGAAGAAATATTAGGCTAATTTGATCTTCTTCAGTCCCGTTCACTAGTGTCTCATGAGTTGGTCACGAGCTATCCCCTGTTGGTGCTCATTTTGAGCTGTTTCAACTCTTTTAGTTCGCGACGCTCATGAGATACCCTCACAATTATGAGAAGCTCATAAGGGTCAGATCTGATAGCTTTCAATAGATATTTTTGAATACAACGGTCCTTAAATCGACCCTCACGAGCCAGGACACTACCCTCACGATCTTGAGCGTCGTTTCAGTTGCAAAAGTCCAAATTGATTCAGAAATCAATTATAGACATTAGAGACATGTTTGATACATCCAACAACTATATTTTTTAGTGTTTATCTATATAAACAACTCCTAGAGCTCAATTGAAGTTAAGACACTTGATCATTACAATTCTCATTCTTAACATCAATCAAAGCTCTCAATATTCTTTCAAATTCATTATTCTTTTTGTATAACTCTTATGAGAGTTGGTGAGTGTTAGAATAGATATTCTTATTCTTCTATTTTCTAGGTTTGAGAAGACGAGAAGTGAGATTTTATTCTAAAGGAATTGGTTTAAGTGTTTAGCCATTAAAACACTTGGGTTTCAGTTTTAGAGTAGGCCTAGAAAACTCTTGATTGTAAGGTTGTAAGAGTGAGCCTTAAACTCTTGTGTAATCTTAATCTTGTGAATAAGATTTAGGTGGAGATGTAGGATTGTTGTTGAATCCAAACTCCTTAAATCATTGTGTTCTTCATTCTTCCTGCTCAACATTCTTTCAATTCTTGTTTATTTGTTTTTAAGGTTTGATTTTTATTTGGTTGCCCCATTCACCCCCCCGCGCCCCCTTTTAGAGCTCTTTCAATACGTGTACAATATAGGATAAATATTTGAATTTCAAATATTACCACATAATTGCATAAATTAAAACTTAGAGTACAACCTTAATCAACTTATTTATCATCCATTGAACATTTTTTTTTCAATGGAATTAACATCAATGCTACTTATAAAACATACTAAAATAAAAATATTGAAATTATATAATTTGTATATAAATATAATTTTTCAATGGACTTATATATAAATATAATTTGTATATAATTATACAAACTAATACAATTTGT
>CATIWM010208753.1:0-20074 GCA_949671775.1 Mallotus repandus | reverse complement strand
ACCAATAAAATTTAAAATATAGTAATTTTTCTATCACCTTTAATTAATATTAGATATATAATTTACACATAAACATAAACTATATAATTTATTGAATCAAAAGTTGATTTATAAAAAATTTGAACATTTATTTATTTATTTTTCGAAAAGTGCCTATTGATTGAGTTCAAAATTTTTTTAAAAAAAAACTCATGTAGCAAATTATATAAGTATGATGTCATTATCAAAATATAGTTTAAAAATGAGTCATAAGGGATGACCTTCTAGTTTAATGTTGTATATATAATAATTATTATTACTATAATTATAAAAATTAAAATAATAATAATAATAATTTTATAATATTATTAAATTATTAATAAATTTCTAATAATTTATATTATATTATATTAATAAATGAGATTAAATTATATTATATTATATTAATAAATGAGATTAAATTATATCATAATAAATATATAGTATGATGCTAATTATAATTAGAAGATCAAAAAATTATTAATTATTTGTTAGATATATCGATGGTCACCCAACTATACATTTATTTCATTTTGAGTACTAAATTTCAATTTGTTTCATTTCAGTTACCAATATGAGGTGCTAAGTTGGCATGCCGACGTGGCGAATATTCTTTGAATATTCCAAGTCCGATTGCCACATCAGCAAAATGCCACCAGGTGACCAGCCAATGACACCTGAATCGAAGTTTGGTTACCAAAACGAAACCAATTGAACTTTAGTACCCAAAAAGAAATAAGTGCAAAGGTTGGTGACCACTGAAATACTTAACCCGCAAAAATATAGAATTTGTAATAAACATAGACATAATAAAGTTGAATGCCTTGCTAGTGAGAGAGTAGTCAAATGGTAACTCCTCTCTAAGGGCATCATAAGGTGTAGGGTTCGAATCCTGTCGTTGTCAAATTAAAAGGGGAGGGCTACCCCTACTGTGTAGTCCATCAATACTTAGGTCATATGACCTCCCTATTAAAAGGCTATGATTTGATTATTATTTGATGATTTTACAAATTAAGATGTTGAAAATTATGTTTAATAGGTTTAATAAAGTAAGCTAGTGAATTCAATTGAGGCATATGATTCTCAATCAATTAAGATCAGCTAAGAAGGCATCAGATGTCAAGTGATGATTTAATGATTTCATGAAATGAGATAATATGATGACTTTATGAAATGTGATATTTTGATGAATATTATTTTCATCAAGTACAAGGAGATTAGCTAGAAAATCCAATTTGAGGAATTTGGTTCACAACAAACTAATGGCATCAGCCAACAAATAAGAAAATATCATATTCCAAACTAGAGGCAAACTCCTAATAGAAGATCTCAAACTAGAGTTCATAAGGCAAGAATATTATGAGAGCGAACATAAATCAACCTAAAGGATGTAGCTACAATATTAATATGAGCATAGAAAAAGTAACATTTAATGTAAGTGATATGATTAGTTTATGTGACTTATGTGTTGAATATTTTAGGCTTAATTTTTTTTTAAAGCCCAGGATGGCTAGTGAATAGGTCATTGTAGAGGGCTCTCAAGAGGGAAATGTTGTTTATGAGGTTGATCCTAATTTAAGAAGCTTATCCTAAATAGGAGTTAAAAAGAAGTAAAAGTCAGTCTAGTATACCTAATTATATAAGAAAAATTAACTTTATAGGAGATGAATCTCATGTAATTTACTTCAAAGATGATAACTTAATTTTTAGAACCTCTGAGTTCTGTCGTCAAACAATCAACACAAAGGCAACGTGAGATATGAGGTTTCCCCTATAAATCCTCTAATGCATAAGTCAGAGACAGTAGAGAGAAAATTTAGAGAGATAAAGAGAAAAGAGAACACAATACAAAATAAAGAATGAATAATAACAAAGGATGCATGCAATATTTATAAAGGTAGTGATGCTCAAATCTGAGAGGAATAAGATTCTTGTTTTATAAAGGACTTATCTTCCTGATCCAGACGTCTCCTTAATGAGGGACTCTCTTCCTATTTGGATTGGACATTCTTTTTCTGCAAGTAACCCTTAGTTAGGAAAATAAACCTTTTAATTCAATAGGAATATACCTATGGGGTCCCCCCCTGAAAGTTTGGTTGGATATTTATGTCCGAGAGTGCCTATTCGCAGAAATGCATTGATGATGAGTAATTCGAAGTAGCAAGTTATATTCTAAAAGATAGACTGTGTTGGTGATCGTGTTTGATGCTGATAGGTGAGTTGAGGTGGCTAGCCTCAGTCATTGAAGATAAGGATGCTTGGTACTGAGTTTTGGAATATTGTTTGTTTGAGTAGAATAATATGAAGGTGCTAGCTGGACTTAGATGTGTGGTTTTGATTGCTGTTAAATATTTCTAGAATGATGCTCGGTGCTATAAAAATGACCCGATAGATTAACCCGTCAGTGTTATAAAATGACCTAAGGGGACTAGCTTCAATCATTGGAGTTTTGATGCTCGGTACTATAGAAGCGACTCGAGTTTTTGAACCTCAGTACTATAGAAGCAACCTAAGGCTGCCAGCTTCAGTCACTAGACTTAGATGCTCGGTACCATAGAAGCAACTCGAGTTATGAAGAAGTACTTGGCATTTAATTGCACGCCTTTTAGGATGCCTCGTTTCAAAATTCAAATCATCGTATCTGTTCATATGTCAAAAGATGTGATGGTTTGGCTACTTCCATCATAACAGCTCGAGTAATGAGGTTATTCTTTTACTAAAATTCCCCTTAGGAAAGTAGAGATGTCCTTGATTTTTGTAGGGGTAAGAGACTGTATTCCAGAACCTTCCATTTTCTATAAAGACCCATTGCTTCTTTTTCCTTTGCACCTTTGTTTCTTTCTACAATTGTTTTCATATTTTTGTATCTGGGAGTCATCTGTTTCCAGCATTTACTGCTTTTCCTTTGAAGGGTTTCTAACTATTTCCCAGGTGAAAACTTCTTCTTACTTGCTATTCTTCGTTTTATCTTTTCTCTTGCAAGTATCATGGCTCCTCGAGAGCAAGTTAAATTTGATTTGTTTGAGTCTAAAATGGATGAAGATATGTTGAAATGGTATAAGAGGAGATGTAGTATTCCTCAAGAGTTTATTTTGCATGCGGTAGAGAAGAATTCTAGGGCTCATGAGCCATTTTTAGATTGGCATAAGATGGTTGTGTTCTCTAATCAACTGGAAGGGGGTTTAAGATTCCTTTTAGACCTATTTGTAAGGGAATTTTTGAATAGGTTTAATATAGGTCTTGGGCAACGTTACCCAAATAGCTATAGAGTTCTAACTGGGTATATAGAATTGATGTATAGGGAGGGTAGAGATCTGGATATAGATATGTTCTAGTTTATGTTCAACTTAAATAAGAAGAAAAGGGTGTTAACGTTTTCTTTATTGGCCACTCTAAATCAAAGTCTTTTTGTTAAGCTTTCAGACTTAGGAATATACTGGTCCTTAACCTAAGCATTCTGAATACTGGAGGTATAAGTTTTTTGTTGTTGAGCACCCATCGAACTTCATCCATATCCAATATATGTGGGTTGATGAGAATTTGGTAGTGGAACCAACTCAAGTGGAAGCTCTTGATGCTGCTAAAAAAAGCTCTCGAGATAAGGACCTAGATGAGGAGGAGTTGATAGAAAGGAGTGGGCTCTACGTCAAGCGTCCCTGGATACCCGGATGTCTGGATATGAGGTAGTGGATTATGCAGAAAACCAATCCTCCTAGTATTCAGAATGCTTAGGTTAAGGACCAGTATATTGAATTATTGCGTCTCTCGACGGACATTCTTCGGTGGATGGACCTTGATAAGGATGAGCTGCCTAATGCTCTAATTTCTCATACTCTAAAGGTATTTCTTTAATTTCATTATTAATATTTTCGTATGGAAGATTTTATTAATAACATACTTGCTTTTTTAGCTGGCACACATATTGTTGCTGTAAAAGGACAATCAATACTTTCTGAAGAACAAGAATAGCCTGAAGGAGGAGAAGTTTGGCTCTATTGCTATAGAGTATGAGGGAAAACTGGAAAGAGCAAAGAAGGCACTCGAGCTTTGCCAAACCAAGCATGCTAAAGCAAAGTTTGAGGTTAAGGCAAGCCAGAAGAAGATACAGAAGCTGGAGCATTCACAAGCTCAGCTTACTACCAAGATTGAGCATCAAGACTCAAAGCTTATTGCTTTGAAGAAAGAACCTGTTGAAGAAAAGAAATCCCAGGACGATGACATAAAGACCTATTAGAAAATGATGAAAGGATTTCTTAAAGCTTACAAATCTAAATGTCGGAGGATATTGTTTTCTCAGCATCAGGACTTAGACTTTGCTGATCTTGAGAAGATTACTCCAAGTGATCTGGTGAGGCTTGCTGCCAGTAAATCAGCTCTCATGCACTTAAGGGATCCGAAGATTGCTGGGAAGAAGGCAACTACTAGACCATCACTTGCTGAAAAGTCTAATTTTGAGATATAAAGAGATTCTTAGACTGCTAGAGAGAAGTCAGCTGCTGTAGCTAATCCATCTACTACTGCTCAAATCAAAACTTTTGAAGATTCAATACTTAACATATTTTCCTCTTTTTTTCTTCATGTAAGGCAGTATTATTAGTAATGGAAAAGTATTTTATTGCATCAGAACTCATCTTTTTTTTGGATATAATTTCCTTATAGATAATATTTTTTGAGACTATCTGCGTTCCATTATCTAGGTAACTCTTTTCCCCACACATCTTTGATCTTGTATGCCCCTTTAGTAGTTTCCTCTATTACTTGATAACGACCTTCCTAGTTGGGTCCAAGCTTGCCTATTCCAAAGCTCCCTTTGCCAATGTTAACTCTTTTAAGTACCCAATCTCTGACTTTAAACTGTTTTGGCTGGACATACTCGTTGTGATACTCTTTGATCTTCTGTCTCTAAGCTTCTGCCACTATAGCTGCTTATTCCCTTCTTGCTTCTAATAAATCCAGGCATATATGAGCATTGATGTTGTTAATCTTTTAATTTAGGTCATCAGTAACTCGATAGCTTGATGATCTAATTCTACTAGAATCACGACATCCATCCTGTATATCAGTCTAAAGGGTGTTTCTCCTGTGGAAGTTTTGGGTGTTGTTCTGTATGCCCAGATGACAATGTTAAGTTCATTAACCCATTTTTTTCTTATCATTTATCCTTTTCTTTAACCTCTACAAGATGATCCTGTTGGTGACTTCTGTCTGTCCATTGGTTTGTGGATGAGCTACTGAAGTGAATTTAAGTTTTATATTAAGATCTTAACAAAATTTTCTGAATTTCTCATTGTCGAATCGCTTCCCATTGTTTATTATTAGGGTTTGTGGAATGCCAAATCTGTAGATGACTTCTTCCAAAAAAAATGTTGAATCCAAGCTTCTATGATGGTTGGGATAGCTTCTACTTCCACCCACTTGGTGAAGTGATCTATGGCTACAATCAGGAACTTCTTTTGAGATGTTAAAACTGGGAATGGATCAAGAATATCCATTCCTTAAATTGCAAAGGGCCAAGGACTCCCAATTGGGTGCTGAGTGTTGGAAGGCTTATAACTCAGACGAGCAAACTTTTGGCACTTGTGGCATTCTTGGATGAGCTTTTGAGAATCCTTGGTCATGGTGGGCCAGTAATATCCTTGTAACAAGGCCTTTCTAGCCAGTGAGTTATGGGACTCGTGTGCCCACATATTCCTTTATATATTTCTCTAAGTACGTAATTACCTTCTTCTGGTGATACACATTTAGACCAAGGATATGAAAAGGATCTTCTATAGTGTTCTCTTTATGCATGGAGTAATGTGCAACCCTCATTTTCAACTTTCAAGCTTTTAGTTTGTCTTGTAGGAGAGTACCGTGTTCTAGGTATTGGATGATTGGCTTCATCCATTCTGCCACCTCCTGGATATCCATGATCTCCACTTCTTCAGTGCTGGGTTTAATTAATTCAGTTAATGCAAGTTCCTTAAATGTCTGGTTGTCTTCTGTTGTTGACTTTACTAATAAGTCTGTGTCCAAATTTTCACTTCTGGAATTTGTATGATTTCCCATTGTCCTCATTCCTACTTGAGCTTCTTTAGGAGCTGTCTAACCTTTTCAACATATCTAGCAATACTTGGCTCTTTGATCTGATATGTGCCCTTAACTTGGTTGACGACTAGCTATGAATCAGATTAAATTTTGAGATGCGCGATTCTAACTTCATTTGCTAGCTTAAGTCTTATTATCAATGCTTTATATTTAGCCACATTATTGGTGGTGTTGTATTTAATTTGCATCGCATATTTTATTATAACTTTATTTGGCCCTCTGAGAATGATTCCTACTCCAGATCCTCGTACTCCTGAAGCTCCATCAATGTATAGTTTCCACTCTGGATATAAATAAGTGGTTATGCTTTATGTTGTCATCTCCTGGATAAAATCAGCGAGTGCCTGAGACTTGATTTGCTGCCAAAGTTTATAGTTGATGTCAAATTCCCCCAGTTGTACTGACCATTGAATGAGATGTCTGAAAGTCTCAGGTCTTTGAAGGATTTTCTTGAGTGCAAAATTTATTCTAATAATGATTGAGTAAGCCTGAAAGTATTAGCTAAGTTTCCTAGATATATGGACGATTGTCATAGCAAGTTTATCAATCTTGGGATATCAGACTTTCGAGCCTCTAAGTATCTTGTTGACGTAATAGACTGGGCTCTGTTGGTTTCCTTTTTCTTGGACTAGTACTGAGGCTATGGATTCATGACCAATAGAAAGATACAAGTGTAGGGTTTCCTCTAAGATTAGGCTGTTGAGCAATGGCAGTGTTGACAAAAACCTTTTGATCTCTTCAAATGATGCTTGGCATTCATTATTCCACTCAAATTTCTTGGTGTTCTTTAAAGCCCAAAAGAGGGGCAAGTACCTTTTGGCTGAGCATGAGATGAATCTTTCGAGTGTCGTGATTCTGCCATTGAGTTTTTGAAGCTCATTTAATGACTGTGGAATGTCTTCCATCTTCTCTAGGTTTGCTTCAATTCCTCTATGTGAAATTATAAAACCCAAGAATTTCCTAGCTTGTACTCCAAAGACATATTTATCTGGGTTCAACCTGATCTGGTATTGATCCAAGATGCCAAGGATTTGCTAATGACCATTAGCATCCTGCTCTATTTACTGACTTTTGACTATGATATTATCCACACACACTTCTATATTTTTTTTTAATCTAATCTTGAAACACATGGTTCATCAGCCTTTAGTAAGTTGCAGGCATAACCCTATAGCAATAAAGGCCTTCACGGGTGATGAATGATATTTTTTCCTAGTCCTCTTCCTTCATTAGGATCTGGTGGTACCCTTGGGCAGCATCAGTAAAACTGTGCAAGTTGTGGAAAGCAATTAAGTCTATTAGTTAATCAATTGTTGGCAGTGGGCAACTGTCTTTGGGGAATGATTTGTTTAGATCCGTATAATCAACACACATCTAGTATTTCCCATTTAATTTTTTAACCAGGACCACGTTGGAAACCTATTCCAGATGTTTGACTTCTTTGAAGAATCTAGCATCCAATAACTTCATCGTTTCATCTACAATCACTTTTTATCTTTCATATGCAAATTTTCTCTTTTTCTGAACCACTGGCTTTGCTCCTAGAATTATGTTCAAACTATGAGATGCAATCCGAGGATCATCTCTCATGATCTCGGATGCTTTAGAGGCAAAATTACCTAAGTGTTTGCTGAGAACTTTGTTAATTCCTTTTTTAACTTCTTCGTCTAGCTCGCCGCCAATTTTGATTATTTTTCCTTCAGCTATCTATAGAGTCCAAACCTGGTCAACTGGCTCTAAGTTAGCACCTTGTTTCTTTATCTCCAGGGATTCCAGAGGGAATGCTTCTGCCTGAGGTTTGACAGCTAATTGGTGATACTGTTTGGCTATAATTTAATCTCCGAGGATTGTGATTACTTGATCTTCTAGAGGAATTTTTATGGTCAGTCGCCTGATGCTCGTAGCTATATCAATTTTATAAAGGATTGGTCTTCCTATGATGCAATTGTATGTAAAAGGAAGGTCCACCACATTAAATAAAGCTTTGATAGCCTTGAGGTCACCGGTATCCCGATTTTAAAATTCTATTAGCAAGTCAACTAATCCCATTGGTTGTGTGGTTTCTCCACATAAACTCGTGATGGGGTTCTTAATGAGTTTCAGATCCGTGACTGAGCCTTCCATAGCCTTGTAAGCATTCCACAAAAGTGCATTGACAATGCTCCTATCATCAATTAGTAACCTCCTTACTAGATAGTTTTGGATGTATGCACTTATAAATGGGGCATCGTTATAAGGATATTGAGCATGTTCCCTGTCTTGAGGTCTGAAAGTAATAGCTAGCTTTTGCTTTGACATCGATCATTCCTCCTTCCGAGTCCTCTTCAATTTTTTCTCAGCTGGTATCTCTCTTTCCACTATCATGTTAATGATGCCAGCTACTTCATTCTAAGCTTTCTTTTAATTAGGTCTATCTCCGATCTGGTCATTTAAATGTCGATATTTTCTGACATTATCCGCAAATCTGCCCAGCTTTCCATTCTTGATCAATTGCTCGATTGCCCATTTAAGGTCTCGATATGCATCTGTTTCATGTCCATAGTCCTGATGGTATTGATAGTAGAATCTCTTATCCTGCATTCCTTTCTTAGATGGACTCAACCTTCTAGCCAGAGTTATGCCCACTTTATTATGCCTAATCACATTAGAATTTCTGATTTGGGGCATTCAAAGGTGTATATCTTTTAGTTTCCCTTCTGAATCCCTCTACTAAATTCCTAAAGTTAGGACGTTGAACTCAGGATCTTCTGCGTGCTGATCTTTCATCTTTTCTATAAGATGGTTTATCATCATCTCAGCGCATCCTTCTATCTTCATCTAACTTTATCAATTTGATTGCCATAGACATTACCTCAAAGAATGTGTAGGGCTCTTTGGTCATGATCTTATCTTTAAGCTTCCTCAACCGAGTTCCATTCTTCATCGCTTTTATAGTTACTTCTTCACATAGATTCTCAATCTACATGGCAATTTTATTAAATCTGTCCAACTAACTTCTCAGTGATTTTATAGCCTTTTGTTTGCATATCCAGAGATCATTTATATCTTTGGTAGGAGGAACATTGGTGATAAATCGAGTTTAGAACTTCTTCACCAGTTCTTCAAAGGACGAGATAGAATTCTTTGGAAGCTGATGAAACCACTTTGAGCTGTTTTGGTAAGTGTGCTAGGGAAAACCCATCATAAGATGTCATCATCCATGTTGTAGAGCATCATCTTAGTTCTAAATGATGATATGTGAATGATTAGATCTCCAGTACTATCATACTAGTTGACTAAGGTAGCTTGAACTTAGATAGAATCTATGTCATGATTGTTTTACTCATAAAGGGTGTTGTTCCCTCCAATACACATTCATCTTCTTTTCTTGGCCCGGTCCGAGCCTTCTAGATTACTTCTTTAACCTTTTGACCTAGCTGGGCGTCATCCAAAGTTGGGATGCTCACGCTAGATTTTCCATCTTGATTCCAGTGGCCCTCTTTGCTTCCGCCAAGTACACATTATGCAATGGCTAATGGTGTAGCCATATTATTCTTCAGATTTGTTCTTCTGGGGTTGCCTTCTTGAATCAAAGCATTCAATTGTTGCTGCATCAAGGCAATCTGAGCTTGGATATTGTTGATCATTGCTTCTTTGTATAACGGGGGCAAATTAGGTGTTTGGGTAATACGGTTTATGTTTGGTGTGTTTATGATAGGAGGATCTCAGAGACTCATGAAAGGAATTGAGGGTATGGGTCTGTTAACATGTTAGAGAGGAGTATATTAGGGGAAGGTTGTGCCTGGGGTTGACCATCCCTGTGTAATGCCAAGCAGTGTATGTGTGTCAAATGGAATTTAGGATGAAGGTCCCACGTGTTGAAGAGGTATTGACGAATATCCTGGCGGAATGGGTGCTGACGGATTGATGGGGGGAACAGGGGCTGACGGATTAATCTGAGTATCCGGAATTGTGCTTGGTGGTGGACTGAAGGCCATAATGTGATTGTTCCACTTAGTAGACAATAATGGCTTCGACTTAAAAGGTTCCCACAGATAGCGCCACTTGATAACTTGATTTTCAGAACCTTTGAGTCCTGTGGTCAAGCAATCAACACAAAGGTAAAGTGAGATGTGGAGTTTCACCCCACAAACCCTCTGATGCTTAAGTCAGAGAGAGTAGAGAAAAAATTTAGAGAGATAAAGAGAATAGAGAATAAAATAGAGAATAAAGAATGAATAATAGTAAAGGATGCAGTGAGTATTTATAGAGATAGTGATGCTCAAACTTGAGAGGAATATGATTCCTCTTTTATGAAGGATTTGTGCTAATTGAGGAGTTTCTTCCTAATTTGGAGGTTTCCTTAGTGAGGGACTCTCTTCATATTTGGAATGAGCATTTTTCTTCTGCAAGTAACCCTTAGTTAGGAAAATAAACCTTTTAATTCAATAGGAATATAACTATGGGTATCAATAGATCTACCTTTTAAAGTTTAATTGAAATCAAAACAATTTAAATTTAACAAATAATTAATAATGAATGCATGTACTAAAATATTACCTTTCACTTAGTTGATATATTAACTTATTAATATCTTACTTTAACTTATAGTATGTTAAGTATATGATGTTTATCACTAATGTTCTTAAAATTAGATTTATAATTAGATTTTCTTGTCCTTAATATTTTTTCTTTTTGATGTATTTATTAAAGAAGCTATGTAAATAATTATAATTGTTCATTATCTTTGCTTTTTTCTTTTGTGGATGTAGATATGCGTATACATTACCGTCACACCAAAACTTCTCCAAATTTCTATCTGCCAAGTAATATGAAGAGATAAGTAAAATGCAGATCGAGAGGACTATTTTCGGAGGTAATTCCAAAACTTCTCCACCCACCACTCCAAGGATCTTGTAGTTACTGAGTAAAGGCATGGAGTGGTGGGTGGAGTAAAGCCTGGCATGACTCCCTTTCCACTGATTCTTGTTTGAGACTATTTACAGCCTCAATGACATGTAGATCGAGAGGACTATTTTTAGAGAAGAATTGAAAGTCATTTTATTCAAGAATATTTATTTAAATTTATGAAAGAAATATGAAGAGATTATTAATTTTTTATTTTTATTTTTGATTATTTGATATTTTTATCAATTTTTAATATATTTGAGACTATTAATATAGTCATTAATTTCTTATTTTATGAAAATTTAAAAAGTAGTTTTATAAAATTATTCTTAATAGTTGAAATTATTTTTATAAAATGTTAGTGCTATTTTATAACTAAAAGTTTCTTATATAAGTAGAACTGATTTTCTTTTTATAAAACATAAGTGCATATTTTATGAAAAATAAATAAATATTTTATAAAAGTTTTTTTTTCACAAACACCACAATTTGCTTTTTTTTTTTGTAAATTTAACATATTTTTATAAAATAATTTTACTTAGTTTACCATGAGAAATACATATATTTTTAAATAAAATAGATAATAATTAAAACAAATATATATTTCATAATTTTCTTCTTTTACAAAAAATAAAATATATTTTTGTAAAAATTATATTTTTTATAGTTATACCTTTTCACAAAAATTTTATTGCTATTTTATAACTTGAAGTATTTTTATGTAAAAATTTCATTTTTTTAAAAAAGATTGCATATTATAAAATTAAATTATTATTACCAAAAGTTACTAATTTTGTAAATTATTATTTTTAATTTAAAATATTTTTATAAAATAATTAAAATAATTTTACTTTATTTACAATGAAAGAAAAAAGTACAAATAAATAAATTATTGTATTATTAAATTTTTATATTAACTTTAAAAATATAAAATTTTATGAAGATAAAAATATAAAATATTAACTTTAAATATATTTATAAATCCATACACACCAAAAAATTGGTATAAATTCCATGGAATACAATTAATAAAGAACAATAATAAAATAAAAATTGCTTATAAAATTAGCTTACATGTCATGAAGTCAATTAAAAACATATTCTGATTTTTTATAAAATTGTTTATATAATAAATTCAAAAAATGAAATTAATATTTAATTAGTACTAATATGATTAATTTAATAGCATTCTCAAAAGAATTGGCATAAAAATTAAAAAATATATACAAGTGGTGATAAAAAAATAAAAAAAATAAAATCATCTTAAAGAGAAATCTTCTTGATTTATTCATTTTTTATGAATTTGATTTGTAATTTATTAATGTAAAAAATGAAAATACAAGTAATTGATAAGATACATATAAAAATAATTGAAAAATAAAATGTTTTTTTTTCCTAAGAAAAATTTCAATGAAGATCTTTTTATTTATTTTTTTGTTTTTTTATTATAGGCCTTTATCTTATTTCCACCTAAGCTAATAAAAATGTACTTCAATGAGTTTAATTAGTAAGAGATTATTAATATTCTAAATTTCACCAATGGCTCATTTAAATTGGAGCTAAAGGAATTAGATATGACAGTTATGGATGTAATTATTAAAATAATATCAATTATAGGTATAATAATTAAATTGTTAACCTCATTTGATAAAGAAAAAAATAATGGATAAGCTGTTAAGATAGAAGTGTTTAAAAAAATTATTAATATAGTTGATAAAATTTATATGAAATAATTAAAAATTATATAAATATAAATAAATTTTTATATTGTTAAATTTTTATAATCAATTAAATTAATTTTAGAAATATCATATAATTAAAAATATTAAAAATTCATGAAGATAAAAATACGTAACATATATTCATACATTCATACATACAAAAATTATATAAATTTCAGGTAATATCATTAATAAAGAATAAAGCAAAAAAAATAAAAAATAAAATTACCTATAATAATTAGTTTATAAGTCATGAAGACATATATACTGATTATTTGATAAGATTTTAACATATATTATTTCAAAGGGGTGAAATAGTATTTTATAGATATTTATATATATTTAATTCATTAGACTTTTCAAAGGAATTGGCATGAAAATTGAAAAGAATACACAACAAAATAAAAATTATAAATTAAAGATAGAAATAATAAAACCATTATAAAAAAACATTTAAATTGATTTGTACTTTTTGTGGATTTTATTTATAGCTTATTATTGTAAAAATGAAAAATAAAAGTGATTTATAAATAAATAAAAATATTCTTTTCATAAAAAGTTTTTTTTTTTCGTTTGTTATAGGTCATTACCTCACCTCACCAAAATTAATAAAAATGCACTTAAATGAAACTAATTATTAATATTAGTAGTTTTAAGATATATCAAATAAGAATAAATGGAGTTAATATATTATAGAAATAATATTTATCCTCCTCTAATCCAAGCTTAACTATAATAATTAAAAAAATAATTGATGTATTATAGAAATAATATTTATCATTTTTTTAATTACAAACACATCATTTTAGGAAAAAAAATAATTGATGTATTATAGAAATAATATTTATGGAGAAACATCATTTCACCTAAACTATATAAGAAAGGAGCAAATTGCAATATTAAACTTTTTTGTTTACTGAGGAAGAAACAAGTGGGAACTGAATCTTTAATATGCACATGTCTTAAAAGAAAATAGGTTGAATTACATTATCTCACCTAATATTTAATCTAATTCACATTTTTTTCTCTTGTTTGAAAATTGAATTTTTTTAATCCCTCAATTTTCATTTGGTCAACACTTTAGTCTTTCTGGTAGGGTTCTAGTGAATCTCTTATAGTAAAAGAACACTTAAATTCTTGTACTTTATTTAAATAGTTTAATCTTTCTATTTAAATATTATAACACGATTCAATCCCTCATATTTTTTATTATTTTAAATTTAAAATTTTAATATCAGTTAAATTTTTAACTCCTATATATACATCTATAAATATATTAAATAAAAAATTAAATTATAAATTTTCATCAATTTTATTTTATATTAACTTTTTTGCACTTAGTTTAATTAATTTTCTTTTAAAAACTTTAAACATTACAATTGTTGAAATCAAATACTGATAATTTGAATAATTTTAGTTTTTGAAGTGAAATTAAGTAAATTAATGAATTAATTAAATTTATAATTTGATTTTTAACTATAAAGTATTCACAGAAATATATGTAAGTGTTAAAAAAATAGTTACTCTTAAAATTTTAATATTTAAAATTAAAAATTAAAATGCTTAATTTTATTAAAATAGAAGAATTAAACCGTATATTTTTATAAAATAGAGGGACTAAACTATATATTTTTATAAAATAGAGAAATCTAAATATTTTTTAATATAAAATATTAACCAGACCTTAATGAAATGAAAACTGAAAATTAAAAAAATTTAATTTTCAAATAAGAGGGAAAAGTGTAAATTAAATCTAATCTTAAAAAAAAAAGTAATTTGCTCAAGAAAATAATGTCACAAGATAGAACTATTTGTCAAAATAGTACAAATAACAAAACTAGGTACATACATGCCAATGAAACTTGGATCAAATGGTCCGAGTGAAGAAATTCATAACCTTAAGTCATGAGTCTAAATTTTAGAGTTGTCGAAAATCAAGATTTTTGATTCTTGATTATCACCATTAGATAAAAAAATATTTAACACTCTATATATAACTATAATAATAATAATGATAATAATAATGATCGTAGTTATAATAATAATAATAATAATATTAGCTAATATAATAGATAAATAATATGACATATATATATATATATATATATATATTTTGTAAATTCCAGTTTTTCAAAATCAAACATTAATAATTAGGTAAATTATAGAGGGCCCCACATATGTCATCCAATAAAATTAAAAAGAACTTGATTAGTCCAACAATCTACATACTCAGGACACACCAATAATCACACCAATAGCGAGCAATTCGGTGTTTTGACTCAATAAAATATCATTCGATCTCATATATTAAAGTTGAACTTAAATTATATAAAATTTAGTTCATAAAACTTGCAAATAAACTCAAATAAAAACTCGCGAGTCAATTTATAATTTTAATATTTAATAATTTAATTGTAAATATATAATATATAAATTTTTATTCTGAAAAATATTTTAAAAAATATATCATTAGAATAGAATTATAATTTTTATTAAATATATTACCATTAGTTTAGTAAGTAATTAATTTAAAATTTTTAATGTATAATTTTAATTTATAGTTTATATTTTTTAAAATTTTTTTAGACTCGTTTAAATTTGTTAATAACTTGTAAACTCTCAATGACATAACAAGTTCAGCTTAAATTTGGCTCAATAATAAACGAATCAAATTCAAACTAACTAAAATTTGTCTCGATTCTGGGATTGATTTCACCCCTACACACCAATTTACTTCTTAATAACATACACAGACACACCGATTCACTTCTTAATATACTTAATAATTCTAGTTTCAGAACAAAGATAGAAATACTAATAATTAAAAAATAATTTTGAAAAATAATTGAGGCTATTCACTTCGCAGGCTGGTTACTTTTTGTGCTAATGATAACTACACCTATAGACATAACATAACTGTCTAACAAATTTATTGCTAGATGGAAAGGCACAGAATTATCTGCAACTTGGTAGCAATGAATAATTAGCTGAAAATGAACTTTTTTTTTTCTTTTTCTTTTTGGCTGTATTCACTTGTGCATGGAGTCATTTCATCCTAGAATGATAATGGGTAGAGTATGGGTATGGATATAACTATAGGCAAACCCCATTAATGAGCCCCTGAATTATCAAGCTTTATTCTATTAAACCCCTATTTTTTTATTATATTTTATTGAATTCTTAGACATCTATTTTTATCCTTATTAAGGACTCATCTAACAAATTTAATATTTTATTATACAAATCAATAACGGTGTAAAGATAATAATAAAAAAAATGAGAACGAGGGTTTTTTTATTTTAAATTTTTGTTAAAAAATTTGTTCTCTCCTGTTACTTTGTTTAATGGCAAGATGTATACCTAACATAGAATTTATTGCACCAATGGTACTTTAACTTTGTCATGTATTTCATTTTGGCACCAAATTTTTAATTTTTTTCTTTTTAGTTACTAAAATTCTATTTTTGTTACAGGTTAAAATAGCTCAAATATATTCAATCAAATTTAGCATATGTGATAGCCGGAATAAGTATATTCTTAGTATATTTGTTGGGAAAAATAAACCCTTTACATTCCAACAAATTCCTTCATCCACCAAGATCACAACTAGAACAAAAATACTTGAAAAATAAGACAGAGAAACACACAATAATTTAACGTAGAAAACTCCAAAATTGGAGAAAAACCATGGGCGTTGTCAAAAGACAACCAAGAGAAAAATATTCACTATGTGAAGAATTATTACAACCACACTACAAAATATTTAACTCTCACTCATACCCAAAAGCTCAAGTATACACCCAAGAGAATTTCCCATAAATTCTCTACTCGTATAGCTAATAGCTTCAATGGTACACCAAATACTACATGGTGATTGACTTGTTTTAACTAAGAGGGGGAGGAGTCTATTTATAACCTTAAAAACTCCTTCCATTCTCACAACAAAACAATGTGGGATTAGCAAATTTTTGCCAAAACCAATTAACCCCCTTCCTTCTCTTCTTTTCAATATGGGATAACACCCATCTTTTAATTTTTTATCATTCTTCAACAATCTCCACCATGATTAAAAATTAAAAGGACAATAGTTACCTCACATAATACCATCAGCTATGACAGTCACAATTCTAGAAAAATAAGAATTTTCATACTCCACCATAAGAGTATACACACTTGGAATTCACCAACTCCAAGAATTTCACCTCGGCTCATGTCGAAAAAACTTGCTGAAATTTATGGTGCAACCCTCACACTTGGTTTTTTGGAGAGTTCCTCAGCCATCGACATCCTTTCCACCACACACCTCGCATCTATACCAAGCCAGTGCCCATGTGAAAACTTATGGACCCGCTAGCAATAATACATCCTCTTCCATGGAAACTCTTGGAAATCAAAAAGCATGCCAAAAGGATAATCCAGTCTCTAATGGAGAAAAGAGACCCATTGCTGGCAACAATATCAACATCTCAATTTACTGGTTTTTGGAGCAATTTGCCTAAACTCGCTCCATCGGCAATTTTTCTTTAAGTGCCAAGATTGCCCACACCTTGCAAACTCTTGTGTAAACCAAGTTGATTATCATTGACTTCATCTCACCACAAGTCAATACCAACACCCTCATCAATTTTCTCCACCTCAAAAGACAACCCGAGAGAATTTTCACTATTTGACAAATTGTTACAATCACAACACTCTCAATATTTCTTTTGAAGTGCATTTTTGCTCAACAATGCACAGTACCTCATGCTACAGTGACCTCTCATATGAATAATGTGTGAAAAATTGTGTCTACAAAATGCACTAAGAAAATTTCCAGGAAAGATTGGGGGGACACAGATGGTACCACTTAAGTCCCAATCTCCTTAGGTGATTATAGCCTTTGTGACAAAACTTTCTTGGCTGCACTTACTTACACAATACCACACTCAATAAACACAATACCGTATTTAAAGGACCTCCAGTTGGATCATAACAATTTCTAAAAAATCTTTTATGATGTAGAAGATCGAACAAAGCCATAACCACAGAGCATACTAAGAATTTTAAAGAAATGAAATTCCTACATTGCTTGCAAGCTGGTTATCGAACCATCGGCTCTGATACCAATTGTTGGGGGAAAATAGGCTCTTACAATCCAACAAATCCCTTCATCTACCAAGATCACAACTTGAACAAAAATACTTGAAAAATAAGACAGATAAACACACAATAATTTAACGTGGAAAACTCCCAAATTGGAGAAAAATCACAGGCGTTGTCAAAAGACAACCAAGAGAAAAATATTCACTATATGAAAAATTATTACAACCACACTACAAAATATTTAACTCTCACTCACACCCAAAAGCTCAAGTATATACCAAAAAGAATTTCCCATAAATTCTCTACTAGTATAGCTAATAACTTCAATGGTACACCAAATACTACATGATGATTAACATATTTTAACCAAAAGGGGGAGGAGTCTATTTATAACATTAAAGACTCCTCCCATTCTCACAACAAAATAATGTGGGATTAGCAAATTTTTTGCCAAAACCAACTAACCTCCTTCAGTCTCTTCTTTTCAATATGGGATAACACCCATCGTTTAATTTTTTTATCATTCCCGACAGTATATGTCCTTTTTGCAATATTGGTAATGAGTCCATTCTGCATTGTTTAGTTAATTTTCCACAAGTAATTGATGTTTGGCAAGCTTCTCCTATAGGATTGTCTCGAATTTCTTGCTGTTCCTTTGGCGATTGGCGGTTCAATTTGTTAACTCGCTGTTCAGATGATGACTGTAGTCTAGCGGCTATTATCTTATGGGCTATTTGGAACAATAGAAATGATTGGGTATGGAACTCGCATTAGAGGAATATTGTGCAAATTTTTCATGAGGCTTTTGCGTTCCTTCAGCAGTGGGTTATTGCGCAATAGATGGACACTTCGACTTAGGTACATTCTCATTCGCAGGGTTCACTTCGGTGGAAAAAGCCACTTGTAGATTCTATGACTTGTAATATAGATGTAGCAGTGTTCGCTTCAGCTGGAAAATTTGGCTTGGGTTTAGTTGTACGTGATTCTCTTGGTCAGTTTTGTGGGGCGAGAGCTGAAGCTGTTTCGTGCCTTTGATGGACCCTTTCTTGGCAGAGGTAATGAGCCCGAGAGAGGCTCTCAACTTGCTGAAGGTTCAACATTTCTAGAATATCATTGTTGAGTTGAACTCTTTGCAAGTGGTGCATGCAGTTCTTTCTTCATCGGAGGATAGATCTTTGTTTGGTAACATTATTGAGGACTGCAAATCTTTTATTCATGAAATCTCTTTGTCTAAGATTTCCTTTGTTAGACGGTCAACGAATCAGGTTGCTCATCGTTTAGCAAGAGCCGCTGCTTCTTTGATTAATCCTAAGGAGTGGCTAGTAGTGCCCCCTTCTTTTCTTATTGATGTATTGATTTAATGAATTCCTTTTTCTGCTTTCCAAAAAAAAAAAAACCTTCGGACGGTAGTAAAATTTTCCATTTTACAATTTTTTTTTAGATGTATATATATATATAATTTAAAAATAATTTTTCATTCTAATTATTAGTAAAATTAATATTTTTGTATTTATTATTAAAATTTTTCATTATTTAATTTTACTGTAATATATATATATATATATATAGACACACTAGTAAATAATCACTTCCATCACACGTGAACAAAAAAATTTTAGAGTCGTGAGAGTAAATAAACTATTAAATATATACTTTGATATTATTATTATTATTATTTAATAAAGTTTTAAAATAATAAAAGTGTATTTATTGATATAAAAAATTTATATTAATTTAATATAATTATAATTCATTGCAATTTAAATAAATTTTATATTTAAATAATTATATAATATTTCTTCAATATTTTTTATAATTAATATTTTTCTCAACTCTAAAACTAATTTTATATAAAAAATATTGTGGTCATAATTTATCATATGATAATAAAAAATTATTAGTTATTTTCTTAATAAGAAATTTAAAACAGAATAAAAATTTACATTTTCTACTCATTAAAAAAATATTATGTTTATGTTGAGGAATGCTTAATTTTATACTTGTTTTAAGTATTACAACCTCATTAAAATTATAATTTATTACAATTTTAGTAAATTTTTTATTTGAGCAGTAACTCTTTATTTCTTCAATATTTTTATATTAATACTTTTATTTACTCAAAAAGTAATTTAATGTAATTTTTAATTTCAACTAATAATTAAAACATAAAGATTAATTAATTTAATTTTAACTCTTTTTTGTAAAATTTTATAAAAATATTAAAAACGATAATTATGAAACTCTTCTTATAGAAATACTATGCTCAAACAAATTTTATG
>CATIWM010208734.1:0-11762 GCA_949671775.1 Mallotus repandus | reverse complement strand
ATAAAGTTCAAAATAGAACATATGATTTTCCCTAGTAAAATTATTCTAATAACTACTACTTAATAAACAATTTGTATAAGCAAAATTAATGTCTAACCCGCCTTGAACGGATAGTAAATCAACCTATCACACGACCAATATCATACAATGAGATTTAGCCATCAGATTAATTATTAAAAAATAATAATTAAAATTAATTTATAGAAATATATAAATACATTATGTCTATACAACCTTTTTATTTCAATGAAAAAAAGATTATATGATAATTAATTTTCTCTAGTATTTTGTACATAAAATTAAAACGTATATATTAATGTTAAATTTTTTAATGTTTTTAACAGAGTGATAAAGAAACATAATTTACCAACTATTTTATATACATTATAGTTACTTCTCTCGTTTAATTTTCAATATTAAGATCATGTAAAATTTAATTTAACATCATACAAATTAAATAACATAGAGACTTACAAGATAACATCTTTTTTTTTTCTAGATGCATATGTTTGGTGGGTTATTCGTACACTTTTCATAAGCTATAAACTATGTATAGAGTATTCTTTTGGCACCATTATCATTACAAGATTGTATCATCAATTCAAAAGTCATTAACTTATTTAAGTTGATTATACTATTGATAAGAAAACTTGTGACGCATAGAAACAGTTTTTTTTCTATGAATTAAAGAGAATTTGGATCAAATTTTTTATTTTACGGCTTGTATTTTTATGAATTTGAATTAAACATATAAGAAATTTAAGCAGTTAATTCATGAGAAATTTAAATAACTTTTAAATATATATTACTTAAATTTTAACATTTTGTATTCCTTCTCAAAAGCAAAAGAATTTGACGGCTCAGGTCTCTGATTTTTTTTTTATTAATGATGGGTGGCAGCTCCCTCCGATTGCTAATTTGGATGTTAAAGCTAATATAGCTGTTGTTTTTCCCATAAAAGTTGATTGTGATGTTTGTATTTGAACTTCAGTTATGGATGGTATTCATTCAGTCAAAAAGATGTATGATCACTTGCTGGTTTCTTTTCAGATTGTTCCTTAGAATTCGTTTATCTGGAAAGAATTTTTGCCACCGTCAAGATCACTAACTTGTTGGAGAGCAATTATGGGTTTTCTTCCCACAGATGATAATCTAATAAAGAAAGGATTTTCTTTTCCTTCTCGTTGTCATTTATGTACTGGGTATTTGGAAGATTCGGAGCACTTATTCACTCGTTGTGTTTTTGCTAACACTCTATGGCATTCCATCTTGATGCTTTTGGAAAAAGCATTATGGTTTCGGGGTCTCTAATGGATCTTATTTCGGCTGCAATGCAACACTCTTTCAGTTCACAAATCGCAACATTATGGAGTTCAGCTATTATTAATGGAATTTGGGTGATTTGAAAAATACGAAACGCTGCCATTTTTTATGATGAAATGCCTAATATTCATACTGCTCTCAGAGTTCTATGGAATTCTATCAAAGAAACTGATTTTTTTCGCTTTGGGAAGATGTTTAACTCTGTTGATTAGCTTCGCATTTTAAATCTATTGAGCATTAGAGGGATTCTAGGAAATGCTCCATGGATTGTCTCTGTCATCTGGCGACCTCCACCTTATGCGTGGATCAAGGTGAATACGGATGGTTCTACTTTGGGTTCTCCAGGCGCAGCAGGGGCAGGAGGGATTTTTAGGACTGCATCTGGTTTTCCAAGAGGCGCTTTTGCCTTTGGGATGGGATTTGCTTTGGCCTATATTGCTGAACTAGTTGCAGTAATTTCTGCTATCGAAGTCGCTTGGCACCGAGGATGGCATTATCTCTGACTGGAATGTGATTCCACGTTTGCTGTTCAACTATTCAAAACTAAATCTAAGCAAGTTCCATGAGAGATTAAGCAAAGATGGTTGCAATGTCTTCACTATGTCTCTCCAATGCAAATAAAGGTTTCCCATATCTACAGAGAAGGCAATTCAATTGCAGATCTACTTGCCAAACATGGTATTTCATCTCTTCTATTCTTTGGTGGGACTCGGCTCCAACATTTTGTGAATTTTTAGTATGTAATGATTTTAATAGACGACCTTCTTATAGGTTTTGTTAGCCGTTTTTAGTTTGGCTTTTGTTTGCTTTGTATGACATTATTTATTTTTAATTCAATTTTCTTTTGGACGCAAACGTTAACAATGTGTCAACCTAGTTGAGATATTGGGTATGTATCCTTAGTTCTAGACTCCAAAATTTTACTTAAAAAAAAAGGCATTTTGAATTTTCAATTTAATATTTATATGTGGAGATAACTTGCATTACAGTGAAAAATAAGAAATAAGCAAAATTGAAAAATAAGAAAATACCTATACATATCATTTTTCTTATTTTCTATTCTAAATTGTTAATTACTTTTAATTGTTTATCTATTCTAAATTATTAATTACAATGTTTATTTGTTAATTATAGTTTCCTTTAAATTGTTACTACTCAAATTAATTTTGGGCACTATGATAATTTGTAGTTTCCTCTAATAAAATACGCAAAATTAATTGTCTTAGCAAGCCGATCCCATGCATCTTTAGCAATTGCAGCACCAACTGTTAATCATAACTTAAATGCGGAAGCGATTAACTTAAAGGATCCTAATAGAACAATCAAATTAACTAAAATATTAGATCATGGCATAATTATAAAAGTTACAGTAAAGGAAAACTTACTTGAAGAATCCATCACGAAAATTAAATATCCCAAGCAATAATATATATGTTTTCCTATGCCAAATCCGTAACACTTAAATTCGCCCTTTGATGATATAAGAACTTGTTTGATTTTTGATGAATGAATCAAACCCTTAGAGCAGAGTGTTTTTTTTTTTTTTTTTTTTTGAGAAAAGAAAGACGTAACTTTCAATCCTGAACAAAACACGTCTTTTAACTTTATGTCATGTTTTGTCCAATTACCAAAAGACCATTATACAAAACACCACTTAATACTTAAATTTTAACGAATTGGCATGGAGGGATTTACACCCGATAATTGTCTCTTAAATACTACACTAATCATCACCGTATGTACAACAATAACAATTATCAATTACTTAAATTATATGAATCAATATTAAAAATTAAAATTTCTAACAAAAATCACAGCAGGAGTATAGTTTTGGAGAATTCTTTTGCCCTATAACAATAAACTTATTTTTCTTTGTCATTTAATTTTTTCATGAAAGAAAAGATAAATCATTGATTACATCTTAGTGAAAATATAATATGAATAAAACTATACTTAAAAAGTATTAAAATAACTTTTCATTTAACTCATAAATTATTTTTTACTATTATTCAATAGTGTTGATAAACCTATTTTAATTTGCAACTTGATAATTTGTATATTCTATTCTATGACATTGATTAGCTGCGAATTTGCTCTTCAGTCTTTAATGTCAATAAAAAATTCAAAATGAAAAGAAATATAAAATCCATAAACAATAACTTAAAACCCCTTAAAAGGTACTATATTCAAAAATTTTATAAAAAAAAAAATAATAAAATATCTGTATCTATTTGATGCAAAAAATAAAAATAAATAAAAATAAAAAGTAAAAAAAATAGAGAAAAAAATAATGAGGAAAAGAGATGATTAACGATGACAAAAATATAATTTTTCTTTTATAAAAAAACTTAGAGAGAAAAGAGATGGGAGCTGATTAGGATTTTTAATTTATATATGTCATTTTTAATTTTCTAAAAAAATAATTAATTGACTAATTCAGTGATAAATTCTGATTTAATATATATATATATAATTTATGTACAAATTATTTATGTTAGTCTCTTAATCTAGATTATTTAATTGCTGTGGGCGCCAATGGAATCAATATGTTATATATGGTTGGATAGTGTCTGATTTTTGTTTTGTTTCGAAATTCTTCCCTTCTTCTATCAGCCAAAATAACAATTTATAATTTAACAATGATTTTTTTTCCTTCTTTCAAATTTAGGACTCAATTGCAGCTAAGTGTATAATGTTTCAATTTTGTTTCTTTCTCTTAGCCTAGAAAAAAAAAAAGGTCCAATTTCCAAGTGCTTAGTACGCCGACAAACTGACTTCTATACCAGGAATCTCGCCGGAAAATGTTGCAAAAACATATCAAAATTATCCCACTACGGACAGCTAATGGCGTTTACATTATCACCAAATACATTACATTACTTATCTTAATTATTATTATTATCATTAACATTACCTTCCTTAGTTTAATTAAAATAAAACTTTTGTTTTTTGTCCATTTAACTGAAGAACCAATGGATCAATCTTAAGTTAGTGAGAAAATAGTGAAGTGGTAATTTTTATCCAAGAGCATTCTGAGGTATAGAATTCGATCCATGTCGTCATCGGTTTGAAAGGAGAGACTAAGAGAGTTGCTCATCAGTTGTACAATACATCGATGTTGAAGTTATTATTAAATAAATTAATAATAAATGTCTCTTTCACGTGTCAATAAGTTAAGAATTTAATCATTATTTTCTCTTTCTATATTCTTTAAAAAAAACCTATTTTAAGAACTAATGAATCGGTTAATAAAAACTATTATTATTTGAATTATATTTTAAATTCGAATTATGTATAGTTAGATTACATTCAAATTAATTAAATTAGATTAATTATAGAATGTTGTAAACTTTGAATATTATTGATTTGAATATAAGAAAGTATATATGACAAAAACTCGTTTTTCCATTGACAATTATCCATCAAAATCTATGCCAGGACCATTGGGGGGAGATAAGATTAAGAAAAAAAATGCAGAAGAGGAGATTCTAAAGTGCCCAAAAAGGTGTGTTTTTTTTGTTTATTTTGCCTGCGAACTGTTTAATGTAAGACTAGCAAAGTAATAAAAACATTAGTCAAAGAAAGACCAATTTTCTCAATCGATTTTGGTGAATTGCAGCCTTCACGAGACGACACGTGCTGTGCCATGTCGTGGCCCTAAAGGTACAAATTAAGATCATGGGTTGGGTAATATTTATATAATTTTCTGGTCAACAATGTCAAGCACACAAACAGAGCTCCACGTCTTCCTCTCCAGTATTAACTCTATTCGAGCATGTTAGCAACCTCTTTGAGCGAGAGATAGCTGGCTAGCCAGTTTGGGAATTCTTCAACCAAATAACGAATAAACACTATTTGTAGACCAAGGATAGATTCAATTAAAAAAAAAAAAAAAAAAAAAAAAACTAGAGCAATGCTTGATTAACGTATATCTTCCATAATAAAATACAATACATTTTTTTTTATTTCAACAACTAACATTCAAAATTCGATTCTAATAAAATTATAAAAATAGCAAATGTCTTCCAACAATTAATTTAACATTGTTATATATATCACTCAAATTTAAAAATATAATTTGAATAAAAATAGTTGGTTGTTGCTTAAAATTTAATACATTTAATATAATTGTTATATTCATAATTATGTGTATTAAGTAACTAATTTTTTTGGTTGAGATGATATATTATCATGGCAAATTTTTGCCTACATTAGGTATATTACATCCAATGGTGAGATTTGTAAAAAAAAAATACATGTTTCATTTTCAATTACCAAGTGTAAATTACTTGGTTGATGTGTCACAAAATCTTACCATAGGGTGTAATACATCTGGTGTAGACAAGAATCTCCCTATTATCATTTATTACCAAAAAATTCTTATAATAATTAAAATACATATTTCTTCATGCATTATTTTTTTTCTATTTATTGTTATACCGATATCATATATATCAATAAAATTAATTTTCTATGACCATCTAAAAACAAAAAAGAAAAACTATTGGTCTAGCTAGCATATGATCAAAAGGAAATTAACTACCCGTGCTCATGATTTTATTCAAATATTGAATTAGAAGTCTTTGATGCTTCAAAAATATTTAAAGGAAATAAGAATGTTAGTAAAATTGAACTTCTAACTGTAAAGTATAAAATAAATGATCAATTATTAAACATTGAATTTAAATTAATAAAATAAGAAGCGAGTCCATGCATCAATCTTCGAGATAACCTTTAGAAACCGCATATTGGTCATTTGATAAAATGAAGTGAATGTATACATGGTGGTGGTGGTGGTAGCAGTAATATGTATATTATTAAAATTAATATAATAGAAAAAGGATTGGGTTATGTTCGTGATTGTGTTTTATATATATATATATATATAAATTAAAACGACATGAAATAGTAAGATAACGTGGGCTTGCGTGCTGAGACTGACACAAAGAGGCCCGAGTCGTTGGCCGATTTAGGAGCACATATACCCTTAACCCACTTGAACTCAACCCCCGTTTGGGGACACAAAGAGAAGGACAGTATGGCGTATCTCTACTATTTGGATTCCTCTCCTTCACACACCCACACACACACACCCTTTTTCTTTAAAATAAATAAATAAATAAATTTCTCTTCTTGAACACCGTCTTAGGATTAGCCCATGCACTTTGTCTTCTTCACCTCCAACACCCACTAATTCAATCTTCTTCTATTCAATTCATCTCCTTATCTTACTCTCTCAAATTTTTTGCTCTTGTTGCTTCGTCGCCTATAAATACCTTACTTGTCTTTAACTACTAGTCCATCTCAACCCCCCCGCTCACACACTTCTTCTTCTTCTTCCTTTCTTCTTCTTCTTCATCTATGTTGCATATATACATTATTAAATAGTGCTCTTACACTTTCAGTACCCATAACTCTCAGATTCTTGGTTCTTTCTCTTTTTATCCTTCTGACAAGTTTGAAGTTACTGAACAATTCCCCATTTGTCTCTTCATAACTTGGGTAGATAGCTATAGCTAGTTATATCTAGTTATAGTTAATTCCTGACACTTCTTTTTTTATTTTCTTTCCTAAGTTACACATAAATACATAAATAATTAGCAGTATATAGTGCTGCAATTAACTCGACAATGTCTAGCAGAAGATCTCGTTCGAGGCAGTCTAGTAGTGTTTCTAGAATTTCTGACGATCAGATCATCGATCTTGTTTCCAAGTTGCAACAGCTTATACCTGAAATTCGCAACAGGCGCTCCGACAAGGTACTCAACTGGCCAAACCACAATTAGCTGCCTACTTTGGACTTTCTTCTCAGCACCCTCTCTTTCACTTTTCTCTAATATTTGAAAAATAGATTCAATATTTGTGTGGTCTTCATTCTTTTAAGGAAAAGATAAGTCATACAAACTCACAAGCTCATTTATTTTCTATGTGGTGCATTCTATATAGCTAGCTACTACAACTTGAGGTGTGGGACTCAGTTGTTCCCTAGCTATTAAGTCTCTTCTACAGACAAGAAGAAAAATCTTCTCTTCATGTTATTTAATTAATGCCCAGATTATTATTTTATAAGCAATTAGTTAGTTTAAGTGTATGTAATGATCATATATAGACATTATTAGTCAACTAATTAATTAAAAGCGCTTGATTTGAAACAGGTATCTGCATCAAAGGTTCTTCAAGAAACTTGCAACTATATCAGAAGCTTACATAGAGAGGTGGATGATCTTAGCGACCGTTTATCGGAGCTTCTGGCTTCAACTGACGCCAATAGTGCTCAGGCAGCCATAATTAGGAGTTTGTTCATGGAGTAGCAGTACACAAAGTTAACGAGATCTATAACATCATATATACGTACCTTGTATTCCTGCTGCTTGTCTTCCTATCATATATGTATGTACGTATTCTAGGGTTTTGGTCATTAGGCCAAAACAAAGGGTTTAACATGGCCTTTGCTAGTATTAGCTAGCTATATATCCATTCTAACGAAAACCCTTTTTTAATGACTCCTTATGTAGCAATTATCAGCGTCATCGTAATCATAATAAGAGAACTTTGTACGTGTAGTTCTCTTCGTTATATTATATAGATTGAAAGCTACGTTCAGTTTCTATCTGCATTGTCTTATTCTAAGCATGAAAATGTTTCTAGATTAATTATCTTCTTGTTTTGATGAATACATTGTTTATGTGCCTCAATTTTCTTTCCTATCATTGACTATAGCAGTACAATGTGACTCTCTCTGGCAGCCAAAGCAATTTTTTTTTTCTTTTGATTAGATGCTTCAAGTATTTGGTGGCCATAAAAACTTTAATTGGTCGAAAATTCGAACCAAATAGATTTACGAGAGAATAAAATTTTTTCAACATCTATTTTTTTTAAATGAATTCAGACTTCTTACTATTTGAACCAATAGATGTCGATTAAAATAAATATATTTGAAATCTTTAATTATATGATACATATGTTAAATCTAGATCTTATCATTAATTAATTAATTAAACAAATCTAGGCTGCTTGATTATATTTAGAATAAATGACCACTTCATGATCAGGAGTGGACCCAAAATGGTCTATTTTTGAAGTTGACAGTCGACGGCACGTGACTTTACCCCACAACTTATGATTTTCGTAATGTGTCTCTCTGCAACAATTTGAAATTAATGTATGTGTATGTATGTGTGTATGAATATACATGCTTATGAAATGAACCCGTGATATTATATTGTTCTTGCATTTTGGTCCCTTTTTCATTTTTTCTCGACATCAAACGTGACCTTAGCTTCGTGGAATTAGTGCTTCCATTTCCTCCCCTTGCCATGTTTCTGTTGCTACTCATGCTTAATGATCTTTTATTTTATTTATTTTCTCTCTCTTTCTGTATATGTGGATGTTATCGAGGAAGACCATGCACACAAGTTGGTGAAAAATGCCATTGGCAATTTGACATTTGACAAATTGGTGAAAAATGCCATGGTCTATTTTTTTCGTTGGTCGAAAATGAGAGTCGATAACTACTAATAATAGGAGCTACCTTCTTACCATCTTTTGCAAATTTCTTATCAGAGAATATTCATAAAACTAGCCCTCGCAGGCATAAAAGTCTCTCCACGCAAGGAAATACTACTGCTGGACGTCGTGGTTTTGGGGACTCAGGGTCTAATAGCATTAGCTATAGTAATTAATTTCTTTTTGAGGAATCTATAGAGTTTCATTGTTTTACTCATCCACTTGTGCAAAATGTGGTTTAAATATATAGAAAAAAAAACAAGTACATACTGCACTTCTGTACAGTGCGTGCAAATGGAAATGCACATTAGGTTCAAGTCAACTGATCTGTGTAAATTATTTTAGTTCAAATCTGTACAAAGTTGAAAATTGGATTATGATCTAGTTACATGTTGGTTGTAAGTCAATGTCCATGCATAGCTGCTTGCCCATTTAAATGCTAAACTAGATGGTAATGCGTATTGCAATTTTAGTAACCTGTAAGTTTCCAGTCTCTTTCTCTGTTTTATAATTAAATAAATTTTAAAAAATTGTGCATGTATATATATGCATGGCAAATGCAAAATAGTCATTTTTGTTTTTGATGCAAGGAATATACCTGGCAAGTGCAATTAATAATTATTCTTTTTCACCAATAATATAAACAATTACATGATATTTTAATTTTAAATTGTATTATATCCTGTCACATTAAATTAATTATTATTAAATATTTACAATTTTTATAATTATGTCAAGTTTCTTCTTATTTTCTTCTTATGTAAAATAGTAAGAATTCAATATAAAAAAATTATCTTTTTATTCTTTTTGTAGTTGGGTATCACCGCCTATAATTAATATGTAGTTTTTTTTTTCAGGGTCTGAATGAGTACATAAAATATTAATTGCCATTTATTCCTTCTGCTACATGTATATAGAGATGTGATGTGATACAACAGTAGGATTTCTTAATTCACCATTCAACTATGAGAATATTGACAACTAAAAATTAATGCATGTAGTTGACAACCGCTATTAATTCATGGAAATATTTGTGCAATTATTCACTCACAATCTGCCTGGTTTATAATTTTTTTTTTTTTGCCAATACCTGCTTTATAATTAATGTTCAGCGAATGTATCTTTAGCCCAATTTTTATGTCTGATACACTGGAATAATTTTTATGCTTTGAATATATTGGATCTGCCGGTCTTCCCTAATTTAGTGCTAGAATATTTTGCCATACATGTAAGAGGAGAGGGTTTGAATCTCCCTATTCCTCCCTCTCCAATTATCAATAAAAATATATTAGATCCAATAATTAAATTTATAACATATTTTATATATATATTATTTTTTAGTTAAATAAAATATAAAATATTTAAAACAGGTACATATAACACCTTTAACAACTGATCGGTGATTTAGATGTAAATAATTTACTGTTATGAAAAAAGGCTCCAATAAGAGCCCAACGATGAACCCAATTAAAGTCCTGAAAGAATAGGGAAAGTCGTCCAGCATAGACCGGAATCAGGAATTTAATAAGACAAAATGATGGTCAATGGTCACTGTCACTGCCTCTCTATATATATATATTTTGAAAGAACACTACCTCTATACTTTAATCTAGAAAAGAGTTGTGAGAAGTAAATTAAACAAATATAGTTAAAAAAAAAAGCAAAATAAAATTCTTCACTGAAGTGAATAATTTTTTTTTTAACAACAATACTCGAATATAGAAGGTTAATATATTAGTGCCCAGTAACTAAAAAAGAAATAATATCTCACACTATTATTAGTCTATACAGTATTATTAGTTTATATCTAACAATCATTTTCTTCCCAAATGAAACCCCAGACTTGCGAAGGTAGAAAAAGAGTTGCCGTACCAATAGTAGTAGCTCCACTAGCTGCCATGGCTGCAAAGAAGGGAATTGCTCATAAATGAGTTTTTGAGAACTCATCAAACCAACAACGGTCTTAAAAATGCCGTTAAAGTTGGAGAACAAACAAGATGCAAAGAGAACTTGGATATGGAGGCAAAAAATGTGATATTTTTCATTTAATATTTTTTCCTTAATTTGTTGATGGCTTCTTACTTGTGAGTCAATAAAATTCATCTACAAAATCACCATGTCAAAAACTATTAGATAAGCTATCACTATTTGCAAAAACCACATGTATTAAGCTATATGTTCACAAAATTATTGATTAAAAACAAAATAATACAAAAAAATTTTAAAAAAAACCAATGAATTTTGGTGGTTTTTTGTTTTTGTTAAAAATTAACAAAAAATCCCCTAAATTCAGAAAACACAATATTTGAAGACTATAAACAGCAACAAGCTAAGAACAGAGGAGAGAGCAAGAAGTTTATGAGGCACCCCTCTTGTAGTTGTAACGACGTGAAGAAAAATTGTTATAGTGTTATTGTTGGTTTTTTTAATTTTGGAATGGATGAAAATTTGTAGTTGGGGTCATTACAAAATTCATGAGCACATTTGAAATTCAAAACTAAATCTGAACATGGTTAAGAAGTTAGTTAATCGCGATAAAAAAAAAAAACTAAAAGCAGAAAAAAAGCGGAGCAGAGCAGTTCAACATTTGTGAGTAAGCTAATAGAAGAAAACGTGGAAGTGGGCTGTTATGCTTGTAGACATGAAAAACGTGGAGTGATGTTTGTTGGGGAAAATAGGTCTCTTACAATCCAATAAATCCCTTCACCACACTAGATCACAACTTGAACAAAAATACTTGAAAAATAAGACAGAGAAACATACAATAATTTAAAGTGAAAAACTCCAAAATAGAGAAAAACCACAGACGTTGTCAAAAGACAACCAAGAGAAAAATATTTACTATGTGGAAAATTATTACAACCACACTACAAAATATTTAACTCTCTCTCAGACCCAAAAGCTCAAGTATACACCCAAGAGAATTTTCCTTT
>CATIWM010208728.1:0-10133 GCA_949671775.1 Mallotus repandus | reverse complement strand
TATAATTTAAATAAAAATGTAAAAAAAATTAGTCAATTAAAAAATAATTGCAATTCTAATGTTACTTCACTGTGGATATCAATCGGTCACAACTTTTACCTTTACATAAAATAATTGCAATTCTAATGTTACTTCACTGTGGATATCAATCAGTCACGACCTTTACCTTTATATCGTAACCGTCATTATTCATTTTGTTATTATTATTTATCAATAATTTGGTCTTGGTCCTCTAAAAAAATTATCAACTGCGATTATGTTTATCCAAAACCATGCTCACAACAACAAAGATAGGTGAGAGGATGTTTTCTCTCTCAAACAACAACGATAGGCATGTTGTGTAAGCCAAGATTATAATGGTCTTACATGAGAGTACTTTGAAGTTCCCAAGCATTGCAATCATAACACTGCACTGGTCTCTTTATCTTCTCGAGTAGCTTCTCAAATCTCTCCTATCTTCCATGTTCTTTTTCTTGAATCAGGAACCAAAACACTCTCAGTCTCCTTTAAAAGCTAAAAAAGCCTTAGCAATGGCTAGTAGCTCAAAAGCTACTTCACTTAAAGGAATTAAGAGCTTAACTCTCAAAGCTCAAGCCTTGACTCTTTATGAAGCCTCGAAGGAAGAAATGCACATATCCAAACCGCAGTTAATAGGCAGAATCCTTGGAGATAGAAAATATAATGCAAAAGTCATTCACAGTACCTTATTTTAAAGTTTAGGCATTTGCAAATTCTCTGCTAGTCAAAGAGCTTACTATGACAAATACTTTTTATTCAGTTGCAAATATATGCATGAAAAAACGAGGGTATTGGATGGCACTCCTTGGTTCATACACAAAAACCTCTTTGTCATCAAAGAATAGGAGCAAAATAAGGCTATGGAAGAAATTTATTTCTCTACGGAAAATGTTTGGGTTCAAGTCTTAGTCTTACCCATGAACTAAGTTACTCCTATGAATGCTCAGAATATAGCCGATTCAATATTTGAAGGCTTGGTAAACTTAGAAGAGCTAATGGTGAATGATAAGGATCGAGATCATATAATGAAAGTCAATGTCATATTGGACCTAACAAAGCCTCTACCTAAAGGTTTCTATAACCGCCGGCCTGGAAAAGAATATTAGGAACATTTCTGGTAAGAGAGGTTGTTGACATTATGCTACTAGTGTGGTCTCTTAGACCACCAAACTAGTTTTTGCAAAACAGTGAAGACTCAAGAGGATCGTGATTATGCGGTGAGCTCCAACCAAGACTATAGTCCCTAGTTTTGTGCCCTGCTAAAGAGGAAATTGGCTGTAAACTCCTTTATTCAATAGTTTGATGCAATCTATCCTTCTTACCTCAGGCCGCATGCCTATCTGCCAATGATAGCAAATGTCCATTCTAAGTAAACTACTAGCAATCATAAAGTTCAAGAAAAGATTACACAAAAAGGTAGTGTTGGTGAAGCTATGTTGCCAATATTAGAGCATGCAGCCTCCAAAATGACTAGTCTATGCATTAGGCAGCACAATGTTCCGGACACTAGCTTAAAATGGCAAAATCCTATCAACTCAAAAGCCTCAAAGTAAGCTAACAGGGAGGAAGAATAAAAAATAGCAATTGAAGAGAAGAACAAGGCTACGAGTTTGGGCCAAGTCCTAGGGAGTCAGACTTGCATGAAATTAATGTAGCCTTTGATTCAGACCTTAACTAGGAGGGAGAAGAAAGCCCAAACAAGAAAAGGGCCAGACATGATTTTATCCCCCCCCACCAAAGAACTAACAGCCAAGGCTCTCCTTGGTAACCAACAGGCTAGCCCAAAATTTAAAGAAGAATCAACAAAAAAAAAGTTCAAGCTTAAGACTTTTACAAGAGTCCAAGCCCGAGGGAATGGAAGCATGAAGGGTAATATTTCTGAAGTGACAAATGCTAAGAAGGGCTAGGAGTTGGTTGTTATTATAGTGGATCCAATTAATATGGATTAGGTCTCAAAGTTCGTTTCTTTTTGTCTTTTTGGTAAACACTAACTAGAAATATTTTGTTTTTCTGTGCTAAAGTTGGTTAGTGGATGTCATTTTAGGTACTCTTACATATGGTATTATAAGTAAGAGCAGTATTAATGACACCCATAGCTCACCACGATGGTGTGGAGCTTGCCTCCTCTTGTTATTGGCCTTTCATGGCTTTTCTTGTTTAATGCAATCACTTACTTTCAAAAAAAAAAAAAATGCTCACAACCCCTTAAATTATTTGTGTGTGATTTGTTTTATTTTAAAGGAAAAGTATAATGTGTATTGTTATTTGATCAAATATTTTTAAAGTTGTAAACACCCGAATTATTTTTAAAATTATAAAATATATTTCAAGACTTACGGTGTTAATGAATATTTTATTAATATTAATTAATGAATATTTTATTAATATTAAGATTTGAATTTTAGTGTGAATATTATTTTAAGTATTATTTTATATTTTACTGTGTATATTATTTATGGTGGAGAGGATTTATTTGGTATATTGTTTGTATAAATGTATAGTGTTTTGGTGGTAAATTAATATTTTATTATTATTATTATTAAAAAAAATGTGGCAGAATAAAATTTTCATTTTTTTTCTTTTTCTTCCCTTTCCTTTTTCTTCTTCTTCTTCTTCTTCTTCCTTCTCTCCACCGAACTGAACCAGCCACCGCCCACTGCCAATTCGCCACCACTGCTCCTCGCCACCAGGTCACGCCGCTGCTCCCCTCGTCGTCGCCCAACCTGCGCCGCCTTCTCCTTCTCTTTTCTTCGGTTTTCTCTTCTTTAGTCGGAAGTTCCAACGACCGCCAACGACGATTCTGACGTCGGATCATCGTGAATCTGGTGTCTTTGGATTCCTCTCCTTCAAAGCTTCTCAAATCTACCTCCGGTTTCTTCGATTTCCTTCTGGATCTACTAGAAACGAGGTAAATGTATTTTTGTGTTTTTATTAATTTTTGATTTATTAAGTGAGTTTTAGGTTAAATGTTGAGTATTAAAGTTGTTGTAGAGATTGAATGTTATGGAAAAAAAAAATTCTATAATTTTTGGAATTTTTGGTTCGGGTTACTATTTCGAGCCCAAAAATTTAGATAATTTTAATAAATACTATATATTATTTGGAGTAATGTTTGTGAAGGAAATTTTGTAAAATTAATTATAGATAATTAATTATAATTTTTGGAAGTAATATGTGAAAAATATAAATTTTAGAGAAAATTATATAATTTGATTTAAAATTGATTTTTGGTGAAATTATAGTTAATTAACATGTATGATAATAATTTTAATTTTTAGAAAGTATAAATTAACTTTATTAGCTAAATTAGTATTTTTGGTGTATTATGTTGGTTTTAGATTAATTTCCGGAAATAATATCAAATGTATATAACTATTATAATATTTAATTATTTGATGATTTAATGATATTTAGAGTAAAATATATTTTTATAAATTTTTCGGAATTTTATAAATAATAAATTTGAGCATAATCTAGAATTTTACTATTTATTTGTAAATAAATATATTTTATGTTTTATTGTGGAAATAAATTAAATTGTGGTATTTAAATGAGATTTTTTGATTTTTGATAATTTATTATAAATTATATTATTTTATTAATTATTGTGAAATTGGAACTCGGTTGGAATTGTATGTAGTTTGGGAGTCCGGTCCGAGTGTGGTGCTGAGTGAAAATATGTGAAGTGTGTTTTCGTGCAGGAACGACTCTACTTTTAGTAGAGAGATGTCCGTTTTACAGAGGAGATTCTACCAAATTTTTAATAAATTTCTCATAAAACGTGACATCGGCCTGTGTCAAAATTCTAGTTTTAGATGAATTGTGTCTTACATTGAGTCAATTCCTTCGTTTCATAATTTTATTAATTTTTGAGAATTTCATAAATTTAATTATTTATCCTACGAGCATATTTTAAATAAATATTATTTATTTTAGAGAACTCCGGGGCACGAGCTGTAACACCAGGCAACAAATAATGCGTCGCCCGACACGCTCAACCTGTAAGTTAATTTTATAGAATGTGTGTTGTGTGATTTCAATATGTTTTATAGCAATTAAAAATAAAGCATATTTTAAAAAAAAATTATTCGTTATGATTTATTTATTTATTTAATCGTTTATTTATTCGATTTAATTATTTTATAATTCAAATTGATTTGGAAATAATGGTAGAACATGCTATTTAGCGGATATCACTAGGACCACGTGCGCACGGGTAATATCCCAATATGTAGTTAATATATGAATGGTTAGAGTTCAGTTGATGCATTGCTCTCGGGCTGGTAAAAGAAAGAAAAAGGAATGTAACTCGGTTGATGCATTGCTCTCGGGACATCCAATATGGAATAAGTGAAATGACTATGACAGTAATTCGGTTGATGCATTGCTCTCGGGACGACAGTCACTTGGATTAAAAAAGCCGAAAGACTAGTAGAATAATAGTTTAGGTGATCCACCAAGTTTTCCACTAAAATAAATATTTTAAATATTTTATACTAGAATTTCATATTAAATTGATTTAAGAAGTTTTAAAGAGACTGTATATAAATATTATCGAGAAAAGTAAATAATTTTAATAATTGTAATTATTTTATTATATTTTGTTTTAAAAAGAGTTTTAACATATGATTTTAAAACCGACATGCACTTTATAAAATTGATTCACTCAGTGAGGTCTGATTCCCTTCAACTTATTTTTTTCAAAACCTCATAGTATGTCTTCTAGTATCCACCGTTTGCGCCGAGTTCGTTATTCATCGGTTGCATTATGTATATTAATTTAATTTGTATACTGTGTAACTAAATTCTAGACACTGTAGTAGTTAAATTCAAATTATGTATTAACAGTATTTTGTTGTATCTGAACTGAAATATTGTATTTAAAGATTATTATTTTATGCTTTTATAATATTGTGAATTTATTATAATTTATTGTTAAGTGTATTGGTTTATTTCCGTGAATTTTTTTTAAGACTTGTTATGAGATTCGGTTACTTTATGTATCCTCATTCCTAGTGTCGGTTACATACCTTCGGTTTGGATCGTAACAAAAGTTATGGTTACTTTTTTTCTCACTTTTACCTCTCTATATTTTCATCAATTTTTTTTTACTCAAACAATTATGATTGATGTTTTTAATTTAATGAGTGGGTGTCTTTTTTTAGTTATTGGCACTTAAATGATTCTTAAATTTTATTTTTTTATTTGTGTTAATAATATTAATAAACTTTTACCAATTCATAGATTCTCGTTGATTTGGTGAGTGTGTGTTGTGATTTATTTTATTATTTTAATTATTTTAATTATTTTCAGTAAAACGTTATATATTATTTTATTTGATTATTTCAGTTATTTTTATAGTTGTTTTAGTTATTTTTGGTATATGAAAATAAGTACCATATTTTTAAAATAATAATAATTATAAATGTGTATTTTGAAAGCAAAAAAACAACCATATTTTTTAATTTTTGGTTAATTATGAAAAAAATCCTTTTTTAAATGATCAACCAAATAATAAAAGCTTGAATGTATAAAAAATGACAAATTAAGCTAAAAATTCCAACTTTAAAGGAGCCCATTAAAAAGCCCAGTACAAAACAAAGAGTAAAACTGAAAAGTGAAAACAAGATTAAAAATTAAATTAAATAAATTGACATGAAGAAGAAGAAGAAGTAAATAATTGTCTACTGGTATATACCCGTGACTGTTGGGGCCTACTTCACTCCCAATTCTGGGATGCACGCCGAATAGGGTTTCAGTTACGAGGACAATTTCTTCATTTATCTTCTTTTCTTTTAAAAAATTAAATTTCCCTTTTGGTCCTTTTCTTTATCTTGTTGCAAACTTTCCCATGAATTTTTCTTACTTTCTTCACCTTTGCCCCCTCTCCAGAATGATGATTTCCAAAAAAAAAAACAACGGTTTAATCGACAAAAGTTATTATTTCTTTTTATATTTAATGCTTCTAATATCTAGTAATAATAAGAATTTCGACTAATTCAAAATTCAAGATAGATAGAATTATAAAAGATTTTGACTATTTTCTCCATACATAAAATTTAAATTTAAAATCTTATTAAGTAATTCACATTGCTTATCCCTTAAACTAACATATATTGATAGCATTGAGTTATTATTAAATATAAATTTAATTTTACGAGTATCTTTAGCACAAACTGAAAAATAGCTTTCAATTGCTTCATATATTCAAGTAAAACACATAAGAGAATAAATTTCATACTAAACGTAGCTTAAACAATGCAAAAGACAGAAAAATATTTTCGCCATATACTGCATACTTAAATTCTTTATCAATATTGATGGCAGTGCATTTTATCCGGTATAACTGGCTGTCCATAATTTAATATCTATAAATTAATTTTTTATTTTGGTATATGTAATTATATTAAATTATATTATTGAGTACGTGCTAAGAAAAATATATGTACGACCCTTTTTTGTGCTTTTCTGAAGGATGCCACTAGTAAATGATAATGAATTAGAAGTTGAACAATTTGAATATTTTTCTGATGTGTATAGGCTCTGCTTCTGTTTTGCTAGGAAGCATTTTCAATAACAAATTTAATTTTGCATCTTCTGATTTCATTTACAGACTGCAATAAATGCTGCTCTGCCAAGGAAGCTGAACGTTACTTCTCCTTTTTCTGATTAATGACACAACAAGTCTAGTAGGTTTGCATATTTAGTATAAATACATTTGGACATTTTTCAACACATATTTCACTTAACAAAAATTTCTTAATTTTGATTCACAATATATTTATTTATTTATTTATCCTGCATGCTATAATTGGTCTGATAACTAAAATATTAAATAAAATCAGGAGTGCACAAATAAAAGGATAAAGAAAGTCTTGTTAAAAAAAAAAAGATAAAGAGAGTGAACTTTTTCATTTCAAGTCTAATTTACATGACAAGAGCCTTTATTTTTTGGAGGAAAAAATTTTGAGTTTAATTTCTTTTCTCTTTATAAGGCTTGTAAAATTTATTTTTGGTGATGATTATTAAAATGATTTTTAAAGTCAGTGAGAGTGTAGTCAGGTAAAATTTTTTTTCTAAGGGCATCTTAAAGTGTAAGGTTCAATTTTTATTATTGTCAATTTTAAAAGAATATTATCTATTATATAATTTATTAATATTAAAATTATATAATTTTTCAGTTAAAAAAATTTAAAAATACTAACAATTAATTGTTTATTTTTCGTGTTAAAAAAAGAGGGTGAACTTTTTGGACTTGACCGCATTTGAGTTGAGGAGGTAGAAGGAAGGGTTCATTGGGTAGAGACCAATAAAAGCAAAGATTAAGAAAATGGTCCACTTTTGTTAACCTTTGCTTAGTGCACAATTCCCAAACAACCATACTGCTGTTTATATATACAAATAATTTTGTATAGTTTCACTTCACACCATAACAAGTGGGTAGGTTCTTCTTATTACTAAACTTGTTCTTCCCCTGGTATGGTGGGGGGTATTTACTGTTGCTGCTTGTGACATTGTCTCAAGCCAAATATATGTATTTGTTATTATGAGAAGCAGCACGCAATCACACAAAGGTTAAAGTTAAAGTTAAGGCCAAAAAACACAAAAATAAAAGGGAAAGAAAGAAATGGGTATGAATTTTTAGGCTCTAAAAAGGAAGTAAGTGTTAGGTCCATCATTACTTGCTCCCTAGCACCTGCAAATCTCTCTGCATGCTGTCTCTCAACTCCCTAACCAAAACCAAACTTTTATTTTTTCTTTATTTACCCAATACCCTTTTATTTAGTACCACCTTTGCTTTGCTTCTCTGTCAAGTCTCTTTGACCTTTTTTTATTACTTTTTTCATCACTGTTACTGTTACCACCATCTTATTTACCGAGTTTTGACACATTTTAAAAAAAAAAAAAAAAGAGAAAAGGGTTTATGAATCTATTAAAAAAAAGTCTCAGTTCCCAAAAAGAAGTAAAATTCTCTGATGTCAGCATCTGTGGAAAAATCAAAGAGAGGTACATTGTTTTGGATGAGAAGTGATTTGAGATGGGTTTTTAGGACCATCGTCAGAAGATCTTTGATGGAGTAGTAGAGAGGTTTTTATTTTATTTTGGGTTGGGGGTGGGTTTGCTTAGGTAGGGGTCCAGTTCCTTGGGATCCCATGCTCATCAAGTTATGATCAAAAAACTCTAATCTCATTGGGACCCACTTTTGATCTTCTTCATATCATCACATCTTTCTCTGTGTGTGTATGTGTGTGATGTGTGTTAGAGACAGAGACAGCGAGTTTACTTGGGCCTATTGTTAGAGCCAGCCAACAACATAAGTCCATTGGCCTTCTTTTCCCTTTTTTTTTTTAAAAAAATATATATATATTTCAATTATTTAATCTTATAAGCTTTGATAGATCAACACTCTTTTTTATGCCATTCATTTAACTCTATTCAGATTAGTTAAAAGACTTGAAGTCATGAATATAAAAATAATCATAAAAAAATTATTTATTGATATAGTGTTCACTTTAACATTTTAATAGATAAATATGTAAAATTAATTTTTTAAATTTAAATTATTAATATACAAAATTTACTAAATTTTAACTAATTCAATTCGAATGAAATAAAACTATAAGAAGGAACAAAAATCTTTGGATCACCAGCCATCACCTAGTTCACCTAAACTCAATGTTTGGCTCCAATTTAAACATGTCATTGTGGAACGGTGTGGTGTGGTTAGCCAACTCAACTCAACTCAACTGCCCTTATATTTCAGTAGCATACAAAATTCCAATAATAGAGACAACAATCTCTCACTTTTGCACATGATTTTTGTCCTTGTTGCTTATTTTTAGATATCTGCTGGAAAATTCACCAACAGAAGCAACTGTGCTTTGACTACAAATACATGAAAAAATTGATAAAATATTGCTATTCCTAGCTACCCATTTGACATCTATTCTCATGGAAGTGAGTATAATAAATTAAATTATTATTGAACCCCACTTGATGTCCCATTTTGTGTTTGACAACCCAACTGTTACAATCTTGAGTACCCATATGCATTCAAGCTCATTTAGCTAAATTCTAGTGCATATATTGCCAATGCAGCTTTATATTCTCTCATATGTCAATATAGGAAAAAGGGAATAAGATTGGTACAGGATAAATTAAATAATGAGACTGAGAATGCTGCTAGCTATATATACGTAAACTATACATTAAATTTTTATGCTTGGTCGTCCCTACATGTTAAGGTCTTTTTGCTGTCCATGCACAGTTGAAATTTTGTAATTTGGCTATGCAGAGTCCCAAAAATCTTTAACAGTAACAGCATCTTTTATAGAAGACAGCCCATGGCCTTGGGCTCAACTATAGGAGGTCGCTAGTGGGTCGACCTGGCAATACTTCTGGAACCTCTTGTTTTCATCAAACTTGTGCTTTAATGGGTCTAACAATGTTCTTTTGACAAGTTAGAGCTGAGCTAGACAGATTTCAAGTTTTTGTATTAACCGGACTTTTTTTTTTTTCTTCCAATTGTGATTAAGATTCGAATTTCTATTTTAATTTAATTTACCATGAGATATATAAGACGATTGCATCTCATGAATTATTATATACCATTGAATTTGCGCTTGCTTAGCCAAACTACCAAACTCCTCATAAACATCAAATAGGTTTCGGATTTGAGACCTGTTATTTTTCTCTCAATTGTAACTGTTAAAAAAACTATATACCATTGAAGTTGTCTTTTCTAAAATGATTCTTGTGGTTGATATTATTAGGTTTCTTCAAAATACGAGCTAATCTGAGTTAGATTTTTTTTTTTTTTAAACAATCGGTATAATACTAAATTTTGATTACTTCAATTTAATTCAGGTAAGGTTATAAAGATGACTCAGATTTTTTAGTTTAGTTTAATATAATTATCCTAATCTAAAATTTTAACTACGTGTTCCACAATTAAAAATCTAGCAGCTCCACTGGGTTGTCATAGGCTGCTGCAAATGCCGCCCACGCTAAGAGATTGGATTGATCATGATTATGTGGGGGTCTCTCTCATGACTTGTTGGGATGTAGCCTGTTGTTGTCCTAGGCTTGTTCGTTGGCCTCGTTTTATCAACAAA
>CATIWM010208690.1:0-19411 GCA_949671775.1 Mallotus repandus | reverse complement strand
CTATTTAACTAATCTCATATACAAAATTTATATTTACACTAATATTAAATATGACAATAAATATTAGAAAAAATTTAAAAACATACCTTATAATATATTCGTTGTTGAATATTTTCTCAGGGAATAACACCACACAAATATGAAAAGAAGAAAAATATACATAGAAAATAAAAAAAAAATAGGAGAATGAACTGAGGACCAGAGAAATAAAACGAAGGAGAACAAGAAGAAAGAAAAACAAAAGGCTATGTATGATGAGTATGAGAGGTGGTGGTAGCTATTGAATATAAAGAGCAACAATGTGAGAAAAAATTATTTAAGTTTTCTGTATAATAGTCATTCATATGTCTATCAATATCAAAGATTCAATTCTATAATTACATGGTTTCAATTTTTTTTTTAATATTTCTGACAATGTCCGCCAGTTTAACTGGCGGACAACATCAATTGATCCACAATGCAAAGCTGAGTTCCTTACCTGTGGCGTGTAGGCTGGTCAGTCTAAGTTAGTCTAAGCTCAAGCTCAGACAGGAAGACTCTTGAATTTTGCAGACAGCTCGTGAGCATGCAGACAGCCCGTGAGCATGAACAACATCTGTGTTTTTTTTTTAACTAATGTTCGGCAGTTGAACTGGCGGACATCTGAATTTTTTTTTTTCATTATGTCTGCCAGTGTAACTAACGGACATATAACAGTTTTTATTTTATTTTTTTAAATTCATTAACGCCAGTCTAGTTGGTGGAAATAAATTGTCGTCTAGTATTTCAATCACGTTAAGTGGCGAAATAGTTCTATGACTTTTTTTTATTTTTTAAATTATTTTTTTACCCCAAAGCTAAAATTTTTTTAAAAATCACTCTAAAATGGGAAATAAAATTTCTTTTCACCCTAAACAGGTAAAAAGCCCATGAAAACACACAAACAAATTAGGTTTGACGAAAATCTATATATTGATGTAACAGTAGAGCTTTTACCTGAATTTGGACGGCAAGAGTAGATTTTAATAATCTCTATTTTTCCATTTTCTGTAAAAATATAATAAAGCATGTTTTATGCTTTTTTTTAAAAAAAATAGATATAGTTAAATGGGTTATTTCATGTAATAATGTTCTAGTTAATAATTAATTAGAGACCTTTTCTATTTTCTTTAGGTCTTTTTATCAAATACTTTTGTTTTTGGTCATCGATAATCATCTTTTAGATCGCCGATGATTTCTTATTATTTTCTCTATTCTATTTTATTTTTTTATCTAATAAATACAGATCTTTAATATGTTTATTTTATTTTATTTGTTTTATTTTTATTTTTTTGTTCTTCACTCGTGAAATTACTAATCCTTTTATGGGATTTTGGTAATTCTCCTCTATGGAGTTTATAAATCTCTCTATCATGAAATTTTTGTCAGTATTTTTTCAATCGGACTCAATTAAAGTCCATAGAGTCAATTTATAGCTAATGAACGTCATGGAGTGAAGCATAAAGATTGTTGAACAAATAGTCGAGTTGCAAATCAAAATATCTCTGTCAACGCGATTGAAGAATAACGACGAACGGTTTCATATCTTCAGTAAGAGTTTTTTCGATATTTCTTAATTGTACTTTATTCATATTATATGTTCATCAAGGTGTATTATTGATCTTCAATAAATAAAAATTTTATTTTTTTTCAAAAAAATTAATTAATTAGAGGACTACAGTTTCCTATTTTTCTCGTCACAAAATCAAGCCGTTAAAAAACAATTATGTAATATAACCCTCACATGCCCTAGTATTATTTCTTGAAAATATATACTCAACACAAGCTGCAGAAAGTAGATAAAAGTTACTGAGAAGTGTAGAAAATTTGATAAAATGGACTTTCATAACCATTGGATTTTAAACAGATTTGATAAAAATTGGTTTTTCTAAAAAAAAAAATGAACTGTTGGTTCTATAAAATTAAGAATCGAAGCTGAGTTATATATTACAAAACTCAATTTATTAGTTGTTTTAAGGGCTGTAAATCATAAATTTAAAAACAAAAATCAAATATTTGTAACTTGTTATATATATATATAGATTAATTGAGAGATCATATTACCTAAATTTTGATAGACTGTATAATAAAGAGTAGCCCTTTCCTTTAAATCAATGGTGGCAAAAATCAAATTCTATGCCTTAAGATACACCTCAAGATACACTTGACTTATTTTATATTTTTTATTATGATATAAATACTTCAGTGTAGTTAATTTTTAGCAAATATAATTTACTATTAATTTTTGTTACTGGATAATATCTCTCTACCTTTATTTGTTATACAGCGTCTCATTAGCTGCAATGACATGAGCGTTTCTCAATACCTGCAAAAAGCCAAAGCACTTGCAGATGAATTAGCCACAGTTGGTAGACAGCTTTCTATAGATGAATTTAATGCCATTACATACAGAAATATTAGCTCAGAATTTCATCCCATTATCACTGCTCTCAACCTTCGCCCTGAACCTATCTCATTTAATGAACTTCATGGGCATTTGTTGGCACATGAAATTTTGCTCAAAAGCACCCAAGACATACCTTTGGCAAATGTTGCCTATCATCAATCTACACCGAACCATACAACTTCCTCGTCTACACCAAGGCCACCAACCTTTAATCAGCCATTTTTTCAAAATCGAAGACCTAAAGGACCTTGTCAAATTTGTGGTTATCGAAACCACACTGTTGATCGCTGCAGACGTAGGAACCAAACCCAACCTCGCTCTTTTTCTTCTCATCCGCAAGCAAATATTACTTGGTTTAATCCTTCATCTGCTCCTCCCTCTTATTCGCACATGGATGGTTCTTGGCTTTAACAACAACAACCTTCTCCATCTTTGCACATGCCATGGAATAGTCTCCCACCTTCATCATCTTCCCTACCATGGCACCCAGACACTGAAGCCACACATCATATAATCCCTGACATATCAAAACTCAGTATTGCAAATCCATATGCTGGTAATGACCATATCCGAGTAGGTAATGGCCAAGGCTTGCATATATCTCATATTGGTAAGACTGTTTACACCACTCTTTCTCCTTCTTTTATCTTTAATGATGTTTTGCTTGTTCCTAAGATCACCAAATCTCTTTTATCTGTTCAAAAGTTTGCCTTTGATAATGCCTGTTATTTTTTGGGCTAACCATTTTTTGGTAAAGGATCAAATGACCATGCCAATCCTGTTGAGCGGAACGAGTAAGGACGAGCTCTACGTGCTGCCATCAAACTTAAAGCAGGCTTTGCATGGTGAAAAATGCTCTTTTAAACAATGGCATGCACGTTTTAGTCATCCCTCTTCACAAACAGTGTCTCGTATTCTTCATCAAAATAAATTAAGCAGTTTACCTTCCAAGTCTAGTTTATGTTCATCTTGTACCTTAGGAAAATTGTCTCATTTTTCTTTATCCTCTGTTGATCATAAAACAGTAGCTCCATTCGAGTTGGTTCACTCGGATGTTTGGGGCCCTGCTCCTATGCTTTTTAGTTTAGGCCATCCTCGTTGATGATTTTACTAAATTTACTTGGTTGTTTCCTTTAAAAAAATAAAAGTGATGTTTACAATATTTTTCTTCAATTTCAAGCGTTTGTTCATCGGCAATTTAATTCCTCTATTAAGCATTTTCAATCCGATCAAACAAGAATGTCGTTAGAAACAAGTGGGTTTGTCGCATTAAACGTAAACCTTGTGGTGCTATTGATCGTTATAAAGCCCGTTTTATGGCCAAGGGCTTTACTCAGTGTTTCGGGATTAACTACCATAAAACTTTTAGCCCTGTTGTCAAAGCCACTACCATTCGCACCATCCTTGCACTTACAACAAAACTCCATTGGCCAATTAATCAAATGGATGTTTCCAATGCTTTTCTTTATGGTAATCTTGCTAAAGAAGTTTATATGGAGCAGCCTCAAGGCTTTGTTGATCCATATCATCCCAACTATGTTTGCCGCTTGCATAAGTCCCTTTATGGCCTTAAGCAAGCTCCACGGGCTTGGTTTTACAGATTACTCTCATTCTTATATCGCTTTGGCTTTCAGCCCTCCAAAGACGACACTTCTCTGTTTATTTATAATGATGGCACTAATCGTTTATTCCTTTTGTGTTATGTTGATGATTCAGTTGTCACAGGCTCAAGTCTTGCTCTTATTCTAAGGTTTACTATAGCCATTCAACATGAATTTCCTGTCAAAGCACTAGGTGATCTCCATTATTTTCTTGGTATATCTGCTCATCGCCTTCCCAATGGCATTCTTCTTCACCAGCACAAATATATATCAAACCTGCTTAAGCGTACTAACATGGCAGCCTCCAAGCCGTGTTCTATACCCATGCGTGCCACTCCTTCATTATCCAAACATGGTAGTACTGCTCTTTCTAATGGTGATGAGTATCGCAGTATAATGGGCTCTCTTCAATATCTCATAATCACAAGGCTGGAAATTGCTTTTTCGGTCAATAAATTATGCCAATTTCTTCATTCACCAACGGAAACTCACTGGACAGCACTCAAACATCTCCTTCGATACCTTAATGGCACCTCCTCCCATGGTTTATTTTTGGTAAATGATCAAGATTATCAACTTCAATATTTCAGTGATAGTGATTGGGGAGGACGCCCTGATGATCGCCGCTCCACTAGTGGTTATGGTATTTATCTTGGCTCCTCCTTAATCTCTTGGATGGCCAAGAAACAGCCCACCATTGCCCATTCCTCAACCGAAAGTGAGTACAAGGCCATTGCCAATGCCACAGCAGAGCTTCTTTGGCTTCGTTCTTTATTAACCAAACTTGGTGCTTTCTCATGCTCCAAAGCTACCTTATGGTGTGATAATATTAGTGCTATTTATCTCTCCTCTAATCTAGTGTTTCATGCTCGCACGAAAACATATCGAGCTTAATTTCCACTTTGTTCGTGAACAAGTTCAAGCAGGTTTTTTACATGTCAAATTTCTCACTTCTCAAGATCAGCTAGGGGACGTCTTCACCAAACCATTAGGCAAAGCAAGCTTCCACTTTCTGCGCGACAAGCTTTCTTTGCTTCCTTTGCCCATGGGTTTACCGAGGGGTGTTACTGGATAATATCTCTCTACCTTTATTTGTTATACAGTTGTCTCATTTGTTGTAACAACTTATGGTTTTCTTTGTTTTATCTCTTTGTTATACTTATCATTGTAAAGGCTAACAACACAGCCTATATATCCATGTACCGATTCCTTTTCAATACACATGAAATCATTCCTGGCACAATTTTAATTAAAATTAAGTGTGAAGGTGTTGACATTACATTCTAAAAGTTGTTGATATAATTTTAAATGGTATTGCTATTAATATAAAACTTTATACCACACCAACTAACTTTTTATATAAAAAATCAAACATTTTTTATTTATATTAAATTTTAAATTTTCAAATTTATCGTCCATTATAAGTAGTTTAACTGATAAAAAGTGTGGATATTTAAATGTGGAAAGCAGATTTTGAATTTCCGTTCCCCTTACATTCTCCCTTACACAATGCATGGTAATCATAAAGAGGGAAGGGAAGGTTTTTTAAAGGAAATGGAAGGTAAGGGAAGGGAAGAGAATAAGAACTATAATTTTATTGTTTTTGGTAACTTAAAATTAATTAATAAAGGGAAAAGAATAAGAAACGTTTAAAAAGGAAATAAGACTTTGAATTACAATTTAAAGGGGAATTAGATCAAACATCTTTTCCGTATTGTTAAAGTAGAAAATTAAACCATTTCAACCAAGTTAAAAAAAAAATTCAAATTTACCAAATCATGTGTTATTTTCCAAATTTTACTATTAAGATCAAACATCTTCCAATTTAAAAATTCAATTTACACATTTTTTTACACATTTAATTCAATTTAAAAATACAATTTTAAAACTCTTAACAATATACTATAAGTTTAATTTGATATTTCACCACATATATTACTTGAAAAAATTTTATATACTTAACTGATTGATAATTAATTATTGAACAATTGTTTTGGTAGTTCCTTTAATTATTCTTTTTAACCGGTTTCCTTGGGGGATGATTCAATTTCATGATTTTTAGCTGAATATATAAAAGAGAAAATTTCATTTCACAGCTCCTTTGACCAGTTTTATTTCATTCGTAACTTGACTTTTTTTTTTCAATTTTATTTTTCTGGTTTTCATCGTTAGTTTTTTTTTTTTTCTTTTCAGTTTTAGTCTTCTGGCACACTTCTCCTTATTTTCGTTCGGTGCAGTGACGGTTAAAGGTACTTTTGCTATACAATTAATTAAGCAAGAAAATGTAGAAGATGGTACAAGATTGATTTTCAAGTCAAAGTAGTAGGGAAGATTAGTCACATATACCATCTTTGTCATATCTATTAGCATATTGGAACTCCTATGCAGCATCTAGAGATGTTGAAGGGAACTCCGGATTGGGAATTGTGTTCGATATGGAAGCCTCTGTTTGCTTCGGTAATTATACTGTTTCTGGTACCTTCATTGTGTAAGCATGCATGATTAGATTCTTTTGTCAAAAAAATCATGCAAAATCAACAACTAGGTATGTTTTTTTACGACGAGGATTCTCGATGGAAGCAGCTCAAATCACCCATTTTCAATGCAATTCTCCTCCACTATTATATCTTTATGCCTATAGCGCTATGCTTCAAGTATGTATCATCACAGGTGACTTTGTCACGAGGAAGGCTATTCATTCTTAGATTTTGAAGAAGGGAAATTGCTTAGACTTGTTTGCTCATAACATTCTTCTTGATTTGTACGTTAAATCAGACGCATTATCTGATGCAAGAAAACTATTTGATGAAATGCATGAGAGAAGCAATGTATCATTTGTTACTCTCATTCAGGGCTATGTAAAGTAGTTGAGCTATTTACTAGTCACATAGAGAAGGTCAAGAGCTTAACCCTTTTGTTTTTACTACAATTTTAAAGCTGTTAGTTGGCGTGAAGCATGCAGAATTAGGTTATTTGGTTACTTTTGCAGCATTTGGTTATTTTGGTTTTTACCTTTATTAGAGTTTGTCATTTGACAAGGGATCATTTCATTTTCCTCTCTAGGTGGGATGCACTATTAGTTGTGAGAACCTTTTTTTTTTCAAGATAATTTTTTTAAAACAAGAAACAATGTTTGGTAAGCACATACTGGTTTAAATTTTATACCAAAAGGCAAAAGAAATTAATAGTCACCCGTATATACCAATCCAACCTGAAGCTACTTGTCAAGAAGCAAAGTCATGGCTCAAGAAATGCACAAGTTATATGGCTCAAGAAACTCAAGAACAATGAGAACAACTACTCTTATTCTTGTTTGTATAAACACTAGATCATTTGGTATGTGTTCTGCTTAATTTGAATTGTTTCTTCTTTTCGAATGTGCAAATTTGTATCAAGAGAGGTAAAATTTGAGAGGGAAACAAAGTCAAGGTAAGTGTAGCCACTACACAAGTAACTTACGAGCAAGGTAACAAAAGTGCTAATGGTATCAAAATAATTATTATTTTTTATTATTAATACTAATAAAATTAAAAATTTTATTTGTGATCTTATTTTTATTTATTAATAATGGAAAAAACTGCATAAACAACAAAAATCAACAATTGCAAATTTTTGCTTATTTTATTTGATTTTGTTGTTTTCAATTGTTTTTGTTGTTTCAATTTGTTGATTTTTGTTAACAATAATATAATAACAATAAAAAACAGCAAAAAATTATGAAATATATCAAAAAATCATTATTTTTTATTATTAATACTGATAAAAGTAAAAAAAATTTATGTCTTAATTTTATTATTAATAATGAAAAAACTGAAAAAATAACAAATAGCAACAAAAATCAACAACTGTAAATTTTTATTTATTTTTGTTGATTTGTTGTTTCAGTTATTGTTTTCAGTTGTTTTTGTCAAATCCGTTTGTTATTTTGGTGATGACAAAAAAAAAATTATGATATATATCAAAAAATTATTTTTTTTATTAATACTAATAAAAGTAAAAATCAACAAAAATCAAAAACTGTAAAATTATGTTGATTTTTGTTATTCTGTTGTTTCAGTTGTCATTTTCAGTTATTTTTATTGTTTCCTTTGTTGATTATTGTTGATTTCTATTGATGCCAAAACTAGGTATTACCACATTTGTTACAATTTCACTTGTAGTGAATTCGTGTTGTTGCTGCTTCAAACCTTCTTCACAAGTAATATATAATTTATAATTAATATATTATTTAATTAATATATAAAAATATTTAATTAATATATAAAATATAATTATAAAATATATAATAATTATTATTGTTGTTCTTTGTTAAACAACAAAAATTAACAATTGAAAAAACAACAAACAACGAATAAAATAACAAAAACAATAAAAAGCGACTAAAACAACAAAAAAATATGAAATATGTAATAAATTATTATTTTTATTATTAATATTAATAAAAGTAAAAATTTTATTTATGGCCTTAATTTTATTATTGATAATGAAAAAATAATTAAAAAAATAAATAACATCAACAAAAATCAACAACTGTAAAATTTTGTTGATTTTTGTTGTTTTTAGTTGTTTGTGTTTGTTGATTTTTGTTTTTTTTTTTTTTGAAAGGAATGTTTGTTGATTTTTGTTAAAAATAAAAAAATAAAAAAATAATTATTTTTATTATTAATACTAATAAAAGAAAAAATTTATTTATGGCCTTAATTTTATTATTAATAATGAAAAATCAACAAAAATCAACAACTGTAAAATTTTGTTGATTTTTATTATTTTATTGTTTCAGTTTTTTTTGTTGTTTTCATTTAAAAAAATAAAAATTATTAACATATAATATTTTTCATAATAAAATATAATAAAGTAGTTTAATACAAAATATAAATATCAACTATAATGTTTTTTATGGTGGAGTGTGTGGTTGATTAGAATTGACAGTTTTGCACTGCTTTTTGTTCTTTGTCAATTGGAAAGAACATACCAAAATTGGTCACTTAAAAAAGAAAATAAACGATCAATTAAATCTAAAACGAAAAAGGTCCAACCAATTACAACTAATTGGTTGCACTAAGATTAGGTGAAGTTGAATTGTGGAACATAATTGCATTTAAGAATACATGAGTTTTCAATTGTTAAGGTACAGAAATTACCTGCCTCAAAATGCAGACACAAAAACAAAGTTATATGTGCACATCTGTGCATAAACAGAGAATTTGGACGTCAATGCAGAAGTGCACATGCACAGATATGCAAAACCATTGCCCATGCTAACGCCACTTACCTACTATATAAAATCTAAAACAAAAACAGCGATGGGCCCTGCAACCGTGTATTCGTTAACAATAGTAGTATTAGTAGTAGTCGTCCTCTACGCTGTGGAAAGCTGGATCTCAGAAGGCTTCACTATATCACCATCACCAGGCTTGCTATCGGTAGGTTGCTTGTAGATATAACCATAATAGACATAGATTATCAGTTGGACGGCTCCCATTAGTGCTCCAAGACCATTGCTAACCTGCAAATTATAACAAAAATAATGTTGTCAGCTCAATAATTCATCACCTTTAGATCATGATTTGCGGGGCATCTCAGGACTCTCATCACCTTTATAACAGGACTCTCATGAGATTGCTGGGCGTGAAGGGTCGTTAGAGGAGAAGGAGAAGGAGAAATAACAATGAGAATCAGCTTTGAACGAGACTGGTGAGAGCATGGTTTTAAATAACGTAACGGACGTTATTTCTAGATTTTTTAGGTACCCGTTACGTTATTTACCGTTATAAAACGGTTATAAATAAATATACAGGTAAAAGTCATTATGACCATTATTTATCAGTTGCGGTCGTTACCTATAACGAAATAATAATAATAATAATAATTATTATTATTATTATTATATGTGTATGATATAAATTTATCATTTTTATATTTTTAATAGATTTCATAAAATGTATTATTAGTAATTTTTATTTTTATTTTATTCATTTATTATTTTTATTAAATGATCAAACCAATAATCTAAATCGAATCCAAAAATCATTGATTTAATTTTGGATAATTTTTAATGGTATTTGGTTTGGTTAAGACTTAAGAGTTCTCATATTTAAAAATCAATTTTATTGGTTCGGTTAGAAATTTATACTTTAAACCGATCAAACCGAACCATAAATACCTCTAATATAAGGCAACAACAATTATTTGTACTAAAAGAAGAGATTTTGTGGCAAAAAAAATTTTAAAGATAACAAAAGATGAAACATTTGTAGGAGGAAATGAAATACTATGTTTTTTGACTATCATATAGTCGTACATGATAGAGAACAATTATTTGTATGTCTATGTACTTTTTTTTTTCAATAATAGAGAAGAGAAACTTATAATTTGTTTGCACCTCCTGCAGCCTATATGCACCATTCTCATGAAGATGAAAGTGCATCTTCTTTTATATCTCATAGGTACTCTTTTTGGCATTGATGTTATTTCATATATGTTATCTTTTCAATATTTTTTTTATTTTGTACTTTTTATGAACGTTATGGTATTGTGTGTATAATTATGATATGAAAAATATATTAATTAATAGATTTATAGCAGTATATGTATAATTATCATGTGAAACAATATAAATAATGTTTGTTGTATTGTAGTTATACTTATTAAAGTGTTGTATACTTATTTTTTCATGAACACCTTCACAATATATTGATTCCAAACATTTTATATTTTTTCAAAAAATATTTTCGACTCGGCAGGCCATTACAGTTATTTATCATCGTTATAAGTTCGTTATCGTTACCGTTACACGCGACCATAATTATAGCCGTTACCGTTATTTGAATTCTTAGGTGAGAGAGAGAGAGAGCGCTTGAGCGCAAGAGAGAATCAACTTTGAAGAAGAAACGTGTTTTATTTTGGGTTATTTTTGAAAATTATTTATTTGAAAAAATAATTTTGAAATAATAAAAAATCAACGACATTTTTAATATATTTTTTACTCTTTAGGTTATTTATGAAAATTTTTCTACATAAAATAGTAGGACCCTAGATATAGACCTTAAACCTGGCCTCTATTCACGGTCCACAAGATAATTTTTTTTTTATGATGCGAATAAACTTTTTGTAATTTTCAAAAGATTGTTTTTTTTATTTATTGAAAAAAATTTATATTTTAAATGTATTATATTAAACTATTAAATTTATAATATAAAAACATTTTAATTGAAATTTAAAATATATATTACAAAATCAACTGTAAAAATCACATAGAAGTCGATTTATTTAATATCATACTCCATATTTATATTTCATCATTAAAAGATTAGATTTTATACAGTTTATTTTTTTTTATTTACATTTATCACATATTTTTCATTAATTAAATAAATTTTCAAATGCATTGGTTATATAAACTAAAAAAATTGCATATGAATAAACTTATATTTTAAAATTAAATCAAAAAAATAAATTGATATAATAATCGATTTATGATAGAAATTTTAATCAGTTCAATCTATCCAATCAATAAATTTAATTAACAAAATATTCAAATCTAATAATAAAATTGAACTTTGCGAATCGCAACAACTAATATGCATATTTAAGTTCCTCCCGTACTTAAATTTGAATAGATTAATTTTTTTTAATCCACACAAACTGTAAAATGCCAACAAAAATTAATTTTTATTCTCAATGTGGTATAGTAATATCTCGCAGTTTTAATATATAGTAACTATTCCTTTCAAGTGGGCTAATGTTTGTTTGCTGATTTTAATATATAGTAAATAAATTGGGTTTGGTGATTTTCAGTCCTTTTGGAGCCTGAACCTGTAATTTTTGTTTCTCTAGGCCCAGAAGCAAACAGAGAGTTTTTAATTGTCTCAGCCACAGCAAAACACTTCACTCGCAAAGTGAGAAAGCCCCTTTTTAATTCTTGGAAAGCGCTTTATGAGTTAAGGGTCTTTCTTAATTCTGTTTGTTAATGGGCGCATCCCTATGCCCACGCTCTAGCTATGGTGGTGGTGCCGACCTTTATTTATGTATGGATAAATTGTTATTTGTACATGTATTTTAGTTTAATATACTATTTCATCTTAACATTTAAAAAAATATTTATTTATCTCTGATATTTGCAACAATTAATATTTATTAGTTCTTTGTCAGAAATGAAATAGTATATGAATTTGCAAATATCAGGGATAAATTAATATTTTTTTAAATATTAGGGATGAAATAGTGTATTAGACTAAAATATAAGGGGTAAATAGTAATTTACCTTTATGTATTTATTTTGAACCCAAAAGCAGCATAAAATTCCATTCATTTACAATGTGAACCCAACAACCAAAAATCCAAAAGGAAGAACAGCGCTCTACCAACAGAGTTTCAAATATCACACACAAACCTTAAATGGCCCCATAGGAATCTCACTTAAAACCTTAGCATCAAAGACAGCATATTGTTTCTTGATTTCGATCGTTGCCCTCTCAGCAAATGCATCTACCATATCATCATAGTTCTCATAGAAAACAGGCACAGACAAAGGCTCATGTAAAATTACAAAGCTTAATGTACATATATTCTCAACAGTTTCTCAACAATAGTAAGGTCAGCAAAATGCACCAACGTTGTTCATTATCATGAAAACATGATTCTTCATTCACACCAAAAACACAGCAAACTATCAAAGCATATGTCAACACTAATTATCATGAAACAAAAGTCGAAATGTAAACAGATTAAAAATGCATTCATCTATCAGAGGCGATTAATTAGGTTCAAAATTAAAGTTGAAATATAAATAGAATAAAATGAAAAATCAAGGGGTGATATATATATATATAAGTGATCAAAGCAGCAAATTAAAGTGGAAAATATATATGCTAATTAGGATGAAAGTGATCAGATTCCATGTTGACATCTGAAATGCTAAACAAACCAATCATGTTATAGCATATTGTAAAAAAAAAAATTATTTGAAAAAGTAACTACCTTGCTTTTTCTTAGGTATTAAGAGAGAATATATTTATAAAATAAAAAATTACCCACTAACCATGAATTATACCCCATGTTAATTAATTTTTTTTTTGTTTTTATTGAAGGCAAGAATTTCCTTTTCTCAATTTGCATAAAATATATACCAAATTAGTGGGCATGTAATTACATAGTCACCATATATAGATTTTCATAAGGTTATGGCTCTGTTATTGAGGTTGCACCAATTTTACACAAAGAGACAGTTTAATAACTAATCCTGCGTTAATCGAGTTGAAAATATGGCAGACAAATTTGAGATTAGAGAAAGTAGCAACTATATATTATTAATTAATTAATTCATGATCATGAGGGCAGAAACCAAATAATATATATATATATATATATATATATATATCACAGTGGGCCGCTACATGAGACAAAAAAAAATTATTAATTTTTTTGACAAAATTATCTCATGTATTCATAATGCAATTTCATTTTAATTGTCTATTTTCGTAAAATCGTAGCCCACTTTTTATAACGGGCGCTATAATATATATATATATATATATGCGCACTTTTCTCATAATATTTCTATATAGGTTTTGCATGTTCTTCTTCTTCTTCTATTTATGTAACGATAGATATTTTAAGGCTATTAGACACGATTCAATTTTAATATTAGTGAAATAAAGTTATATTGGTCACACCTCTCTATAAGTATTATGAAATATATGATTCAAACTTGTTGCTGTATTATAAAATTAATTTTCATCTAATTTAAAAAAAAATTGCAATATACCAATACTTAAATGGTATAATTTCCTGTTAATTAAAAAGTACGATTCAATTAAATAAAACACTTTAAGTTTGTTATAAATTTGTTTGCATCTATTAAAATAAATAAAGGATGAGTACGCATGGTCAATTCCAAGGGTTGGTTTTGGGCATCTGATCGAGCAGTAGGCATGTTGTGTTTTGGGTTGTAGTCCTTAAAAATGATCAACTCCATTTAGATTATGGAGAGATTATTATTAATATTATTATTATTTTGAGAAAGATTATGGAGAGATTATTAGATTGACTAAATAAAAAATATAATTATATAAATATGATTTATATTTATTTATCTCTAAAAATTTAGTATTTTAATAATATGACTCTCTTTATGAATTAATAGGTTAAAAATTTTATTTCTATTTCTTCTTTTCAGTTCAGAATAATAATAATAATTCAAGGATGTATGATTATTTTTCTCTCTAGAAAAGACTATGTTCGTAATTGTTGTCAGATCTTCAGCTCAGGCAACATAAACCTAAAAGCTGCAACCACCAAAAAAACAAAAAACAAAATAAGGCACATTAACATTGGAATCGAGGTCGAAAATGGGTTGTGTAGTCAAACATTAAAATAAGGATTGCGAGTGGCCACTACACCTTGAAATTCGATCCCTGTAGTATAGATTATTCGTATGATTAAAATGTACATTTATGCCCTCGAAGCCTGGCCTAGTGGCCTGACTGGTGGAGGGTAAAACTGTGGCTCCACGCTCCCCTATCAACTTTGATAAAAAAAAATGTACATTTATTATTATTATTATTATTATTATGTAATGTGAATCAATATTATAAATAATATTTTAAAAATATATTATAAAATAAAATGGTAATTTTACAATATATAAAGATACAAATATGAAAATACAAACAAAATTCAATATGCACACATACACATTACTATATAACATGTCGTGAATCCGCGTTTTACATAAATTATAAATAATATATATTTTTTTTAAATTATTAATTAAATAATTTTAATAAATTTAAAGTACAATTTAATTGAATAAAAATAATAACTTAAGAAGTTATTGCAATTATTTTATTTTATTATTTTTTATTAAGAGTATATATATATAGTTTAATATGTATAGTAATAATAATAATTGAATAAATAAAAGAAAAAATAGAAAATAATTTAAAAAAAGGATAATTAGAATAAAACACATAATTTTTTATGAAAATGAAAAATAATATTTTAGATGTAATAGAATTAAAATATTTTATATAAAATAAAACATGTGTATTTAAAAAGAAAATTTTTTAAATTTTGTTAAAAATATTGTGACTATTAATAACTTAACATATAAATTTTTAAGAGTAAATACCAAATTATAAAAATTGATATTTATTAAATTTTAAGCTTAATAACTTTAAAATTCAATATTTAATATATAAAATTTTTTAAAATAATAAGTTGTCTCAATAAAAATAATTAAATAAAACATAGTAAAAAAAATAAACAAAATGAGATGTGGCGAGCCGTCGCTAATTATTATGATAGTGGGAGGGTCACTTAGGAAAAGCCAAAGAAAGATACCCTTGCTTATTGGTGCACTGCTATGTGGCCATGTAGGAGACAGATTCTCTTCTCGATCAAAAGTTACAACAACATACGTTATCTTTAGTTAAATTCCAAAAATATAAATTATTTTAAATATTTTTTATTATTAAAGTGTATTTAATTTATATAAATAATTTATAAAATTTATTTCAAATAAATTTCATATTTTATTGTATTATTTTTGTATAAATTTAAAATTAAGTTAATTTTTAATTACGGACAAAAAATATTCTCTTAAATAGAAAAATATTTTTAAAAATAAAAATCATAAAAGATATTTTAGTCATTTTAAAAATATAAATTTAAAAGTTATAGAATTCATTTAGAATGTATTTAAATACAAGTATTTAATTTGAAAAATTATATTTCAAATATTGAATTTCAAATCTAAAGATTTCAAATAAAATGTTATTACATGTTATTTTAAATTTTTATTAAAGAAATTTTTAAATTAATTGCAGATTTGTTTCAAATTCTCATAGATATAAATTCATGCATGCAGTTCCCAAATAAGAAAATTTAATTGAAATATAAAGCCATACTTAAATCCCTTACATCCAAACATAACATTAAAAATTTTAACTATTTTATTAGAATTTGATCTAGTTATAATTAATTTTAAAAATTTAAAAATTTGAAACTATAAATGAATTTTACAATGTATACATTTAAACCAAATGCACATTATTTGAATTTGTAAATAAATTTCATAAAATTTTATGAAATTTTATTTATATTAAACACACCCTTAAAAATGTTAACCCATCAAATTGATGCATATTTCAGTTAATTTTATTTACTTCAATTAATTTGTAATATTAAAAATAATTAACCACAAATTTTTAAAAATTTTATATTTTTTTAATAAAAATACTTGTATATTTGATATAAATAAATTTAACTAATAAACATAAAATATATATTATTTATATGCTATAAATGTAAACATTATTTAATTCATTTATTATTATTTTTTTGAGAACAAATATCCGGGCATCTTTTCACCTGTGTCAAGAAATCAGGATGAAAGCAAAATCAAAAGCAATTGAATTTGAATCAACGGCTGATAACCCTGCACTGTGTTTCCCTCGCACTAATCACGGCTCTGGTTTCTTGAGGGCCCACTCATACATGCCCACTATGGCTGATCCGTTTTGTTTCCATAACCAGATGAATGTTAAACTTTTTTTTTTGTTGTTTTTGCCCTAATCTCTTATCTGTCGATAAGTGCATCACATCTTTCCCTTATGAGTTTTGGTTCACCCAACGGGGTACAAAAAGAGAGTCTAGTTAGTCAAACATAGCTTTAAGAAATTCCTCATTTACTTATTATAAATTATTGTTTGTTTTTTTTATTTACTTTAAAAAAATAAATTTCAAAATAGGTGAAAATTTATGTATTTCATTGAGGGTTTAAAGCCCTATATATATATATATATGTAAAAAAGTGTAAAAGTGTTATAACAAGACTTACATACCAATATACAGAGTAAAAAAATGATCGTGAGTGAGAAAATAATCAATTGATAATTTTTTTTAAAATATTATAAAAATATAAAGTTTAAATTTTATTATCATTAATTTAAAAAAAAAAGAGTACTCCATATTGTAATTCCTCCTCCACATTGTGTCCAAGTAGCTCTAGTTCAAGAGTCAAATCTTTTTTTTTTCCCAAAAACTACTAGTATTCTCATACCATATTATATATTATATAAGAAAGAATTATGTTTTTATCTTACTATAATTAAACTTGTCATTATAAAATATTTTAACAAAATTTAGCAGAATTTTATATCATTAAATCAAAATTTTCGATTGAATGATTGTATTTTTTGTACAATGAATTACCTTTTTTTTTTTTAAACAAGGGCATTGCATTGGACAGTTTGAAGTATGAACAAACAGCACCAACCAATTAATGAAGAATGGTTATAACGCCACCCGTAAAAGATAAAATAATAATAATAATATTATATTTTTACCTATAGTAAGGAGAATAAATAAAATTGAGATTTTTTTTTCATAAATTGGGAGGTTATATGATTTTAGTATTAATGGACTTCATAATAGGGGTAGTCCTCTTTTTTTAAATCGAAAATAATATTAATTGAATTTTATACCTCATAATGCCCTTAAATACGAATTATCACTTTACTATTTTATTACTGACAATTGAAGTCTTTTTTTTTAATTTTTCACAGTTTGAGGACTATAGCAGTCATTGGTCCTCACACATAATTTTTTCTATTAATGTACCATCAATTAATAGCCCATTAGAGAGATTCATATATACATGAATTATTTTCATTTACACATACTATATAATGCAGTTATTTTAGCCTGGCCGCTTTGGATTGGAATGGTTCAACTGCGGGCTATGGCACTCTTATGGGAGGGGTTCGAATCCTCCTCCCCCTCCCTTAGATAAAAAAAAAATAATGCAGTTATTTTAGTTCCCGCCAATAAAAATAATTTATTCATACATCATATGAAATTAATGATACAACAATTATTCCGTCAACATTTATTTTTTAATATTTTTTATATTTTATGTGAACTACTAGTATTCATAATGATTTACTGAATTCTAACTAATCCAACTTGACTCAAATAGAACCACAATAGTAACAAAAATCTCTCAACAACTTAATTAACAGAACTGCATACACCAAAATTTGAACCCAAAAACTTAGTTTAAGTAGGAACAACACCTGATAATTAATCTCAACGGTTGTTGGTATTATTCTTCAATATTATTGACATATATAAGGAACTAAGATGAGATGACCATCCATCTCTTTTGATCATGAATGGTGAGGAACAAGAAAAAGCACGTAAAATGGAAAAGAAAGCAACCCTCCTGTCTTGACAGGAACACAAACAAAACAGCATTGTCCGAACCACAAACATAAGCAGATGACGTAAATAGAAGTTAAAACCAAGCTTCAGTAACCCTTTTACGGCCTTGCCAGTCTTCATTATCTCATACAGATCTAGTGATGCTCCGTCACTTCAGCTCCATTCACATGCAACCCATCAACCTACAATATATATAGATCATGCATGTTCAATTAATATCAATTCGATCGAAGAATGTGCACTATATGTACTCTCATGTTCATTGTAGCATAAATAAACTGTCTAAGGACCTGTGTGTATAAACTTTTCTCGTCCGAAACCACTCAAATTTATCTTAAAATCGAACGAGGATGCATCATGCATGGGTCATCTATAAGCAAAACAGGTCCATGTGGAATGGGGAGGAAAAAGCAAGACAACCAAGAGCAGCATAAGCCAGACAAACCCCTTTTTTTTCCGTTAAGCATGGGGATATTATTATTGGGAGAATCTTGCCTACATTTGGTGTATATCACCCTAGAGTAGAATTTGTGACACATCAACTAAGTTATTGACATTTGACCATTGAAAATGAGACACGTGTCTCTTTATTACAAATCTCACCATTAGGTGTAATACATCTAGTATAAGCAAGAATTTTCCATTCTTATTAAAATTCAGAAGATGAGTGGAGAAAACCACCACCAACCTAATGAACATTTTTTTCGCCAGGGGCAAATCTGCCTTGTATACGGTTACGCCCCTTGGCTGCCTCTTGGCGCTTTGGATACTGTCATTAGGGAAAGAATTTAACGCGTAAATTTTTGCTAAATCTATTTAGCTCAATATAACATATATATATTGGTGGTTAATTTGTGAAAATTGGATTCTGTTTACCTTGATAACTTTCTGGAAGCATCGAGCCAAACGCTTTGCTCGATATCTTTCGATCTTCATTGCCTTCTCTGTCGCACTACAATCCGGATCCACTTTGAACTTCCCTTCTTGCACTACACAAAACTGGCCTGAAAATGTCTGGTCTGTCATAACATTCTAAAATCAAGGAAACAACATTTTTTAATCAGTAAGAAAATAAACATTTCGTTATCACAAGATTAACTGTAGCAGTAGTAAGAAGAAGAAGAAGAAGAAGAAGAAGAAGAAGAAGAAGAAGAAGAAG
>CATIWM010208688.1:0-15751 GCA_949671775.1 Mallotus repandus | reverse complement strand
AGTCCTCATTATCCCCATCTTTTCGAATTTTTTCTATTTTATCCAACTTGCATTTGACGTGTGGAGTTGCTGATGTGGAAGGATGATGTGGCAAACAAGGCTGACATGACAAATGACATCAACCTTCTACATTAGCAACTCCACATGCCAAATGCAAGTTGGATAAAATAGAAACAAGTCAAAAAGTTAAGGATAATTAGGATTGTTTTTTTTGTTGGAAAAGACTTTTTTTTTAAAAAAAAAGACATGTAATTCATAATTCATACAAGCAAATCTTGGTTATTTTTATAAAATTTAAAGGGTTATTTTTATAAATTTTAAGGTATTTTATGCGGTAGTAAAAGTGATTTCTCATGCTAATCCATGACATTTGTTACTTTTATTATTATAATTTTGCCTTTTATAATTTTATTATTAAACAATAGTTTTTCGTGATTGATTTAAGAGGTTTTTTTTTTAGGTATGAAACCAAATTGGGTATAATGAACATGACAAGTAATAATTAGCAAATTATATAGGCGTTTAATTATAAAATAATAGGCAATTAAATAAAGGGGAAATACCAATTTTCTAACAGTGTCACTGCTCACCATATGTATTTATTATTCAAAAATTATGAAAAAAGTTATATTACTGTCTCATTCTATTTTTAAATCACATATTAACCAACTTTTGTGAATGAAGTAAGAGATCATTCAAATGCTTAAATTTTAGAATTAATAGTTTTATGCATAAAATATTAAAGGTAAAAAATAAATGAATTTATAGTTTTAATTGATTAAAATTATTTAATTATTTATTTTAAAATACATATTATTTGCAATTTACAATTTTGTAAATATATGAACTAAATTATACATAAATAATACAAAGAAAAAAGAAAATTTTATTAAATTTGTCCTAGCGTAAAATTGCTAAAGAAATAATATTTCATTGATAATTTGGTTTCATGCATAAAAAAATCTCTTAAATTACTTTTACTAGTGCACATACTACCTTTAAATTTTATAAAATAACCAAGATTTGCTTGTATGAATTATGAATTACATGTATTTTTGCAAAAAAAAAATATGTCTTTTCCAAAAAAAAAAAGGAAAACAGTCCTAATGATCCTCAACTTTTCGACTTGTTTCTATTTTATCCAACTTGCATTTGCCACGTCAGCCTTATTTGCCATATCAGCCTTCCAAATCAGCAGCTCCACATGCCAAATGCAAGTTGGATAAAATAGAAACAAGTCGATAAATTAATGTTAAAATGGATAAAATTTAAAGGATAGTATTATTTAGCAAATTGGACTATACTTGCAGATAAATGGGATGGTTTTCCCAAACATTTAATTTGGCAATTAAATTTCAACATGAAGACTATTCTTTTCCTTTGCCAAACTTTGTCTTAGTGCCCATTTTAAGCAAATAAATTAGCCTAGCTTTGGCCAATATTTATGCCTAAAAATAATATGTTTCTGCTCAAATATTTGTGAATTTAGCCAAAAATTTTGGTGTGTTATTATTCTTTCTCCAAGAAGATAAAAATTTGGCTTTGCGCAAAATGAACAAAAAATGGTTTTAAAATCCATTCCTGGTATATTGTCCATGTCTACATGTATGTGTACTTCAAGATTTCATGCTTTCATACTAATCTCAAACCAAAATGAATTTAACCACTCTTGGCTTTAACCTTCTTAGATATTCACAAATCTTGTTAAAACAAACACACCATGTTTTGACTTTAACCAATAGTCTAATTGGCCTAGTTTTACCAATTATCCTTGGGGATTTAATAGGCTCATCACTTGCTTTTTGTGTTGACCAAATTAAGAGACTAGACATCCATCTTTTCCAATTTCTAGCCAAATAAATTTTTCAACTTAAAATCTTAGGCTATATGCTTCAACATAAAATTTTGTTTAGCATAATGTGCCAAAATAAAATTATGGGAAATAAGCATTATTTTAGCTCTTCAAGCCAAAATTTAATTAAAGAACAAATTTAGCCTTATTTGGCCAAAAATTAATTTTAGTGCCATACTTTCTTTAAGTCATCCTTAGCCATTTTAAATATTAATTCCACAGTTATATTCATATTTGTTTTGTCTTGCCAAAATTGGAGAATATTTTAGCAACAAATTTCCATGGACTTAACTTAAAATGGCTACACTAAATATTGTTTTAACCAAATCCATATTACCAACCTGCTTGTTGACCTCAACTTTAGTAACATATGGATGATGAATCTATGAAGTAAACTTTTGTTAACCTTGACATCAACATAGTCACCAATCTTGAAGGTCTTTAGATAATTATTTTAGCCTCTAGGCCAAAATGTTTTGCCTTATTTTTCTTACGAAATCAATTCTTCTGCCTTACGAAAATTATCAAAATGCATCATTCTCATCTCTTAATACCACTTTCCCAAATTAATTTTGGCAAGAATTTACCAGAACTTAACTTTTAATCTATCTTGTAGTTCTTTACTTTACCTGTGAATTATTTGCCTTGGGGAAAATATTTTTATCTTTTCATCGCAATTTCAACATGTTTAGTAGTGATAACCAATGAACTATCCATGTTTTATTGCAAACACGCATGTGGCTTAGAAAACCACAAACACTTCCTCTTACTTTCCAAGAGCAAAATTTGTTAGTTTTAGTAATAAATAGCCAAAACCATAAATATTTGCATGATTCATTTAAATTTAAGGCATTTATCATCCTAAGGCCAAATTAATTGTGATTTTAGCCTTATTTCAATATTTCTTGCTTGGAAATTTTACAAATTTTATTGTGCATTTTGAGAATTTTTGCTTTTTACTTTAATTTTGATATGTTTGCCCTTTCTCATTAATTGTTTGTCTTTGTTCAGTAAAAATGAATCCTGAATCCTCCAATGCTTCAAGACAAACTCCTCCTCCTTTGGCCTCAGACTACAGCAACACTATAAGGTTCATAGCAAAACAAGTATTTCTTTTATTTCCATTACCTCTATCTTTAAGAATTAAAGCTGCTTTTTATACTGAAATTTTCTCTTTCTTCAACCAGCTGGTAGCTTTACATTCTGCTTCCAATTCGAAAACACCTGTCTACTCTGATGAGGCGAAAGACGATCTTGAGGTACACCTTATTATACTCAGTTGTTCAACCAAATATTACTATTGAGTTAATTACTCTTCCATTCTTCTAACATTTAAATTCACAGGTAATTAAACTCAAAATTGTCAAGGATATCAAAATAAATCCCTGTCCTGAAAACCTTGATATCAAGTAAATTTTCTTCACCTCTTTATCCATTTAACTCTTTTTTTTATTTTTATTCCTTACTTGAGCTTGTAAATTTCAGGTATTTCTCATATAGAGGAAAGAATAGCACTACAATTACTTTACTTCCTTACTCCTCTTGCTCTATTCCAAAGGAAGGTCCTCCACTCTCCTACCTTGGCTCCTCAGCCAAAGTCCTTGTTTTCCTAAAAGAATGTAAGGTTGCTCCATCTCACCCTAAATCTTGGGTAAGGCCTTGTAAAGACTGGAACAAATGGGTAGAAAAACTAAAGCCGAAATGTAGCATTTTATAGGATCAGCTTGGTATTTCTCAATTCATTCTCATGACAACTAAGCATATTACATACCAACCTTGTCTTTATTCAGCTGCATTAAGGTTTTGGTCACCCTCATGTAACTGCTTTCTCTTTCCTTTTGGTCATATGACCATTACTTTGTTAGATGTCTTTGTGATAACAGGGCTACCCATCCTGGGAGATGACACTGTTTGTTTGATTGATGAGTCTGGATATATAGAAACAAACATCTCTTCTAGGACTTATGACATTTACCCTAAGGTTGTTTCTCATTATTTGCCTTTAACTGGTAAACCATCTGCTGAATAACATATTGCTATTCTCTAGGTCTTAATTTGCAACTATATCTTTTGTCCTTCTTCAGCTAGACCCAGTATTGAGTATCTTCCCTTGGCTAAGGAATTAGCTCATGGGGATCATTTAGCCTTGGGATGTGTTTTTCTTGGTAGTTTACACTCCAACTTGAGGAAGATTGTCAGCAGAGAACCTTTCCATTACCTAGGTGGGGGAGCCTGGTTTTTGTAATGTTGGCTTTTGGCTTACTTTCCTGAGTTCACTGATGACTTGTCAGCTTCCACCATTCTTCCTCTCTCTGACATTAGAGGAACCCTTATTTCTTCTGTATGCAAATGGAAGCATGACTGTGAATGACAGAGGGTAGATTTTGAGTGGGACATGGCAATTTTACCGAATGGGACATCCATTTTATTTACTGGATAGGGACAAATGTTTTGTCTTCGGGGGGTACGAGACGCTTTTGTGTTTGGAGTTGCCACTTAGTTTTTAGAAAACCAGGAAAAGATGAAATGGAAGACATCGGGTCACTCAACAAGTAGCATCCCCAGCAGAGATTTTGAGCCCGGGAGATCTCATATACTTTTTGACTATTTCTCTTTTTAATACTCAATATGTGGCTACCGCAGCACCCTAGTTTCGGTAATGACAGTTGATATAGATGCATTCATACAAGCACATTGATAATAACAGAAAGTAAGAGAAATTCAACATAATAATTTAGAAAGCTTTCCTAGTAAATACATATGAAAGAGAAAAAGAGCAAAAATGTAAATCTAGTCCTAATCTAGAATACACCTGTAAAATAGAGGTTAACACAACCATGTATGATTCTATTTATTCATCCACTCGGACAACATATAGGCACAATAAAGATGATTGATGTATCATGAATGATTAAACAGATGTACATAGTTTATGCTTTAGCAGGAATTATTGTAAAGCATTTCTAAATGATGAAATAAATAGTAAATGATGATGATTGCATCATTGGACCACGATATCAAAGCTTTAGCTTGAACAAAGAGCTTTTTTGTTTATTGAATGCATATTGACGCAAAATGAGAGTTAATTATAAGTAAACCAAGCATAGATTATTCAATCAGCGTGCAAATTGCCAGTCTTATCACACAATCACAACAATTTCTCAATTGCTAGCAGCGATAAAATAAAATGCAAGATAGTAAAATAAACGTGCAAAAATGATTGTTTGGTCCTCATATTCGACTGAGCTTGTTTGGTATTTTTAAAGATTTAGCTTTAAGAGATTTTCAAGCTTTCCTTATCGGGAGGTTGAAAATGACGTGTAAAATGCAAATTCGCATACCTTTAAAGTGTGCTTTGACAGAGATGAGGGTGGGTTTGGTGCGAAAGTGGTCTAAAATCCTATGAAAAATGTAGAAAGTGGGCTAAAGGTGTGTGGATTAGGGCTCCTAAGCCTTCAATTAGACAGTGTTTCAATGTGTGTCTGGCTACTGCCTCTTTTTTCTCTGACTTTTGCCTTTTTTCTTATTCTTTTTGGCTCTTGCTAATGTTTCCTAGGCTCTTGCCTTGCCAAAATGGGAGGTAGTGACCTCTATTTATAGGGAAATGTGGGAAAATAGTGAAAATGCGTGTGATCACGCGCCTAGGAAGGGTGATCACGACCTGGGACACGTGATCACAGCCTTAGGGTGCGTGATCAAGCGTTCTAGCCCATGATCATGCACTCAGCCATGAGATCACGCGCTCTTACTTGCGTCACACGTCCTTTTCAGGCTCCGATCACGCTGTTTTAAGGGTTTTTTGACCTTCCAAACACATTTCTGAAGTTTGTTCTGTCAAAATCGGCTTCCATTTTCACGCGTGAGAAAAATGTGCTTGTGCGTGATCACGCGCTGTAAATTTGCTCACGTGCTACTTCTCTAGGTTACGCGCACTATTTTGGGGTCACTTCTAGAAGTTTTAAGGGCCTATGGATACGTTTCTGACATCCGTTTTATGAAAATCGACTTCTAATTTTTATGAAATTGAACTCTGATTTTATGAATTGAACACTGGTCTGATGAGTTGCTCATTTTGAGCAACGTTAGCTTAAAACAAGTGACATACCACTCCGGTTATTCGTAATTTATGAAATCAAGGTTCAGCTTAATGATTTGGAGGTTGATTTTGCTCGGTTCAGGCTTTTCAAATTCTCGGCATGCTTCAGAGGCGGTACAAATGAACAAACACTTGTCATATTCGGAGAGATATTTTCATCACTGGACCTTTATGAGGGCAATCAATATTCGATGTATGACAATGACCAAATTCCTACCTTTTTCATGAAATTAAGAGATAAGGATAGGAGCAAATTATCTATCTTCGAGAGTTCCATTGATAAGCCTCAGTGGCTTAACTATTTCACATCATTTCCTGACTTAATCTATAGACAAATATTTTACAGAGCCACCACTCCTTCACCTCATTCTTGAGGGTAAGAATGCATTTGGTAGAGAAAGTGGCCTACCATTTACTTCCCTTTCTTTTGAATTCTATTTGCCATTTCTATGTAGTCATCAGTTTGGACTACAAACCTGCATTCCTCCTCCTTCTTTAGACTCCCATCTCATCCCTCTTTTTAGAGTGGACCATTATTCCTACTTTAAAAAGCTAATAGCAGACATCCAAAAAGGGTTAAGACTCCTTACATATTGTAACACCACCATAGATTACAGTGATCATAAGAATTATTTAAAATGTTGGGAGAGCGAGTACAAGGATTTGATCTGGTCTGCTTTCACTGAGGACAAAGGGAAGCTATTTCACTTATTTTATCTTGTTATTATTTGGCATACTACTAACCTTCATCCTTTTTGCAGCTACAATTTCCCCAAACAAAAGCAAGTCAGTCCAGGAGAGTTCCAAAAAGAGAAAGGCAATTGCCCCTCCTCCTCCACCAAGTCGTAAATCTACAAGATTTAGCACTTTTTCATCTTCTTCCAAAAGCAAAAGTAAATCAAAAATTGAGATTGAAGAGATAAGAGATGAAGAGAGTGACAATTTAGTCCTTGACTCTAGTAAGTTCTTCATCTTTTATCATTGTTTTCTTTTTGCATTTATCTCTTGTAAACCTCATTTCTTTTTGGAAAATAGTTGATACCCACAAGACTGAAGCTCCTCAAGATCCACATTCCCCTATAAAGTCTTCTTCCACTGAGGAGGACATTTCTTTCCATATGCAAGAGACTACTTCAAGCAAGCAAAAAGCTAAAACTCCTTCTCCCTCTCCAGTTTCTACTAGCATTCCATCCCTTTTGACTCAGGTTTGAATTTGCCACTTTCCTTTTAACTTTAAATTTTACTTAAAATTCAACTCCTACTAATCATTTTTTCTTTTATATAGAAAACCAAGACTTGGTGTCCCCTTAGCGAGGATGATTTAGGTTTGGATCTAAGTTTCTTTTACATCCCTTTATTAGCTACTGTGACTAGTCCACTTCTTGCTCAAGATCAAGTTAATAAAGCTAAAGAATCTCTGAAATCATTTCTTAAGTTAGAGATTACTAGACTGAGGGAGATTTAAATATCTACTTTGCTTATTGGTCTTAGAATTTTGGAGCAGAACACAAAGTCAATGGTTATTTCAACTTTGAGGGACTAAGTCAGCTAGAGCTTTACTCATCTGGATGATTCGAGTGTTGCAAAATTAGATGCTTCTAAACACTTAAGCCTCTTTCACCAGCGGAAAGAAGATTTCTTATTTAAGCAAGCCAAGGTGAAACAGATAAAAATTGTTGAAAGTGAGGACCAAAAGAAGCAAGAAATAGTAAACTTGAGAGTTAGACTTCAAATTCTGGAAGCTGAAATAGATGAATTACATCACAAGAATAAAGTCATGGCTAATAAGTATAAAGCTACCACTTCTAGAGTTATAAATAAGGGACAAGCTTTGGCCAATCACAAAGATGTTATGATTGAATGGATGAAGCAAGAGTAGGTGGCCATGACTACTAGGAAAAAATGCCAAAAGATTTGGGGCACTTTTAAGGGATTTGACTTTGATTCCCTTTGATTCTCATATCTTGAACTTGACTTTATTGTATGACTTGTATATTCTTATGTTGGCCTTGAGTTAGGCTTATGGATAGTTCTTCCCTTTAAGGATTTTCATGGCTTATTAGCCTATGATGGATGCTTGGAGATTATGGATTTCTATGGTGTAGTGTTAATAAATTATTTTGGATATTTTTTTTGCTAATTCTGTGCATTCACATAACAATTCACACAGTTAACACCACCACCATTCATTATATTTGGGAAAGGCTCAATTTTTAGTAGCAATGCTGCCAAAATTCCATCACTTTACTATTCACAGCACTGTTTAAAATAAACTTTACTGCTTAAAATAAAAAGTAACACACAAAAATAATCAAAACTCTCTTTATTTATTTATTTCAACAGGATAGCTATATATACCATCTTATATCCAAACAAAAATATCACCAATATATTTTGGTGATCATTTGGCCAAAGGCCACTACAAAAATTCTCAAGCTTCCTCTTTCATCTCCTATATAGTGGGAAAATATTTCTTTAAGTACCTGCCAGTGATGAACCTTTTATGTGGAATCCCATCAAGGCTTGCTAACCAGTATGCATTACCACCTAAGACTTGATGAATTTTAAATGGACACTCCCACTTGGGAGACCATTTTCCCAGCTCTCTGTCTTTAGTCCCAGTTGGCAAAATGACTTTCCAGACCAGGTCACCCTCTTCAAACTTTTTCTTTCTAATTTTTTTATTGTAGAGTCTGGAAACCTTGTTCTTTTGAGCTACCATACTAGTAAAGGCTCTCTGCCTTTCTTCATCCACATTTTCTAGCTCCATCAACATGACTTTAAAGAATCCTCTAGTGTCAGATCATTTTACTTTGCGACTCTCAAAGAAGGAACACATACTTCTAGGGCCAAAATAGCATTATTCCCAAAGGTGAGGGTAAACAGACTAGTACCAGTAGCTTCTCTTTTTGAGGTCTTATATGCCCAAAGAGTTTTCTAGCTCCATCAACATGGCTTTAGAGAATTCCTCGGGTGTCAGATCATTTTTTTTTTTTGCCACTCTCAAAGAAGGAACACGTACTTCTAAGGGAAAATAACATTATTCCTAAGGTGAGGGCAAATGAACTAGTACCAATAGCATCTCTTTTTGAGTTCCTGTATGTCCAAAGAGTTTTAGACAGAATTCTTGGCCAATCTCTTGGGTTATCTTCTAACATTTTTTCAAGTATGTTATTGATGATTTTGTTGAATGCTTCTGCTTGACGATTAGCTTGAGCATAGTGTGGGGTTGAAGTCAAGTGCTTGATGCTATAATCCTCCATGAAATCTTTTATTTCATCACTAGTGAACATTGTTCCTTGGTTTGTTGGGATAGTCTGGGGAATTCCAAACCTGTGAATGATATGTTCTTTGATGAATGAAATGATATCTTTTTGCTCTACTTTCTTCATAGGGATTGCCTCCATCCATTTTGTGAAATAGTCAGTAGCCACAATGATAAAGCTATGACCTTTGGAGGGAGCTGGATAAATTTTGCTGATAAGGTCTATGGCCCAACCTCTGAATGGCCATGGTTTTACCATATAATATAGGTCATCAGCTGGTACCCTCTGTATACTTCCATATTTCTGGCACTGTTGACACCCCATTGCATATGTGATACAGTCTTTTAGAATTGAGTGCCAAAAATGACCATGCCTGCAGATCAACCATCTCATTTTCCTTCCAGCTTGGTGAGCACTATAGACACCTTAGAATCTCTATGGTTTGGGGACATGAAGCGCATCTCAAAAAAGTCCATCAAGAGTTCTTCTGAAAAGCTTATTTTCAATCAAGACATAATTCAAGGACTGAGCTCTGACTCTAAATGGAACCTTCTTGGCTAGATTCTCTTAGTAACTTTTAATGTCAGTGTACCAGTCTCCTGCTACATTCAAGTCATTATTTAAAGACACAAATTGCAATCCTTTTTCATGGAGCTTTTTTCTGAACAAAAATCAACTTGTGGATTAATTCTTTTGACATTCTCAAACCAGATGCAACCTGAGATAATTCATCAGCTTCCCAATTAGATTCTCTAGGTATATGCATATAAGATACATTTTCAAAAGAATCAATAAGTTGAATAGCAGTAGTAAAATATGGTGCTAAAGAGATGCTTGTGCATCTATATTCTTCTGTCAATTGTTTAATTACAAGCTGAGAATCTCCTACTATTAATACCTCTTTAGCTCCAAGATCTTAGAGAATTTTAAGGCCTATTATCAGGGCCTCATATTCCGTTTAGTTGCATTCAAAGTCCAGAGTGAAGCTAAAGGCTATTTTTGGTCCAGAAGGTGAAATGATTACCACACCAGCCCTAGCTGATTTATCTGTGGATGATCCATCAAACTTTAACACCCAAGGCTGAACATCAATTCCACATACTAGAAAGTCTTCCCCTTCCATAGGTCCCTAGGTTCGGTGATCAGCCAAAAAATCTATTAGTGCTTGTCCTTTCACTGATTTTTGAGGATGTTCAACATGTATTTCATCAAATTAGTTTGTAAAATAACATATACTCTATACGTCAAGAGATAATGTCTTAATTTAGTGTAAGCAAAATATAATGTCAGACATAATTTCTCAATAAAACAGTATTTTATTTCAGTGGGAGTTAAAATTATACTGAGATAGTATATAGTATGCTCATGTCCTGATGTATTATTTTGAGCTAAAAGACACCCAATTGATCCATTTGCGGATGAAATATATAATCTCAATGGTACTCCCTCTCTTAAGGGAACTAAAACAGGTGGCTTAGACAAATAATCTTTAATTTTATCAAAGACACATTGATGCCTTTCTTCCCATTTGAATTCAGCTTCCTATCTTAGTTTTAATAAATCAAAAAATTCCTTAGTTTTTTTAGCAAGGTTTGAAATAAACCTCCTCAAATAATTTAATTGCCCCAAGAATCTTTGAAGCTCTTTCTTAGTTTGAGGCAACCTGGCTTCAAGCACTGCCTTAGCCTCATTCTTGTCAATCTCAACTCCTCTTTGATGCACAAGAAATCCAAAGAAATTACTAACCTGTACACCAAAAGCACATTTAAGAGGGTTAAGCTTCAAATGATAAATTCTCATTCTTTCAAAACTCTTTCTTAAATGAGAAACATGATCAAAGGTCTTTTTTTTATTTTACCACTATATCATCAATGTAAACCTCTATGTGATGACCCATTATGTCATGGAAAATAGCATTCATAGCCCTTTGGATGTAGCACCAGTATTTTTTAAACCAAAGGGCATGACCAGCCATTCAAATGTTCCTATTTCTCCTGGACATCTAAATGCGGTCTTAGACACATCTTCTTTTACAATAAAAATTTGATTATACCCTGAGAAGCCATCCATAAATGATAAAAGTCCATCAATTAACATGTCAGCTACATGCATTACATAAACATCTTTAGGAGTGGTTAAATTTAAATTCCTAAAGTCTATGCAGACTCTAAGTTTACCATTCTTTTTCATTTCAGGGACTATATTAGAAAGCCACTCATCGTACCTGGTTGGCCTAATAAAGCTAGCTCTGAGCAATTTTTCAATCTCATCTTTGACTTTTAATTCTACCTCCTTTGACATTCTCCTGGGAGGTTGTTGAAAAGGATAAAATTCAGGCTTTATACGAAGGCAGTGCTCAACTACCACTCTATCTAGCCCAGGCATCTCTGTGTAGTCCCATGCAAAACAATATTTAAATTCTTTCAACAGTGTAACTAACTCCTTTTTTACTTCTTCTTTTAACAAAGAACTGAGGGTCTTGAACTTCATGTTGATCATCTTGAAGGCGTTATGGTGCCTCCTTTACATGTTCTATTTATAGTTCATTAACGTCCTCAAACTCTTTTTCACCTATAATTTCTATTCCATTCACCTCTAATTCTTCATTAATTATTTTGTTTGTAGTTTGTTGCATCAGAAACTTTTTTATGGCAGTTGTAGCTACTGGCAATTCTTCCTCTGTGTGTCTAATCATCATCAATTTCTTCAATGATTGGCTTCTCCATCGGCCAGTAGGTGTAAGGCACGATGGCTTTCTCCTTGTAGATTAAATTTGAATGTTCCCGCACTTTAGCTTCCATGTCTTCCTTGGTGAAATGGATGTTTTTAGGATCTCAATTCACTCTTCTTCCAAAAATTTTAAGAGGCCCGAGGTTGACATCATAGAATCTAGCCTCCAAATTGTCTGAACAGGTGCTAAATGGCTTGTTGTCAGCCCAAACCACTTCAACATCATTATCTTTCTAGAATAGAAGGAACTGGTGTAGAGCAGATGGCACACACCAATTAGCATGAATATAATCCCTTCTAAGCAATGCATTGTAGCTAGCACTTGATTCTACCATAAATAAGGTAGTAAGTGATCGCCTGCTTCCAACAGTGATCTCAATCGGTAAAACTCCCGACACTCCAGTAATTTCTCTTATAGAAGTTAAAATAGTTATGCCAATAGAAATTAAATCCTCTTCACTTTTTCCAACAGCATTCAACAGTCGAAGTGGTATGACATTTATGGCTGAGCCATTGTCCACTAGAATTTTGGAGAAAGGCTTACTATTCAGGTGAGCTTTTATGGTCATTTCTAGAGATGGATTTTCAAGGATAACTCTTTTAGGTTGATCAGGCATAATGGCCTATATCACAACTCCACTTAGATGCTCTACTAGTTCCCTTGATGAAGTTGTCCTCCAAGTGTTATGAGATTCACTTTTCTCACTATCTTGCATCATGAATTCCTGAGGTAGTATGATTGAAGCACTAGCATACCCATAATGAAATGGGTTACCCTCCATCTCAAGGGCATCAATCTTCATATCCTCGTCCAGCTCCATACCAGCTTTCAATAGTATTAACCATGGCTACAGGTGGGAAAGGGTCTTCCTCAATCAGTATGGAATCCTTCCTTTTTGGAAATTTCAGCACCCCTTCATTGATTCTATTCTGTACCACATTTTTGAATACCGAATAAGCGTTAGTGGAATGACTATAAAAGTTGTAATACTTACAATAATCTTTTCCCTTTAATTCCTCTTTTGTGGGTATTTTGTGCTCAAGTTGTAATTTGATAAATTTCTCTTTGAGAAGAAAATAAAAAATTTGCTCTGTTTTTGACACTTCAAATGTGTACTGCACTTAAGGATTAGAACCCTGTGATTTCTTCCATGCTTCAGGAGTTTTCTTTTCCAAGAGTGGACAAACATAGGATCCAGTGTTTGTAAGTTCAGCAGTAGCAACTTCAATAGTAGACACCTTTTGAAAATAAGTACCCATTGAAACCTTCTTACTTTGATTCTCTTCTCTGAGCAATTCTTCATATTCACTTACTTTAGTTGCAAGTTCATAGAAATTATAGAATGCTATGCCCTGGAACTTTTTTCTTAGCTCAATATCCAGACCCCTTTGTGCCATTTTCACATATTCTCCTTCAGGTAACATGATTTTGCATCTGTTTCTCATCCTCTTGAACCTAGCAAAGAATAAGTCTGCACTTTTTCCAGTCCTCTGAGTTACCCTAGAAAGTTTAGCTATGCAAACTTCAGGCTCTATTCTGAAGAATTGAGTGTGAAAGTGTCGCTCCATCTCCTGCTAAGTAAGGATAGAATTTTTAGGTAGTGTTGCATACTTGGTGAATGCAATTCTTATCAAACTATTAGGAAATAATCTTAATTTAAAATTAGGAAAATTCTTAAAGTTTGCTAACTCTCCACATTGAATGGCAAAACGAGCAATATGCTCCAGTGTTGATTGTCCGTTTTCCTCTGAGAATAAGGAAAACTCTTGTGAGAGTTGGTGAGTGGTTAGAATAGAAATTTTGGTTCTTCTATTTTCTGGGGATTAAGAAAAGGGAAGTGAGATTCTATTCTAAAGGAATTGGTTTAAGTGTTTAGCCATTAAAACACTTAGTAATTTGGTTTTAGTATGATCCTTGAAAACACTTGTGTAAGGTTTGAGTTGAGTTTAAAACTCAAGTTGTAAAAATTAATCTAGAGGAATAGATTGTGGTGATTCAAAATCCTAACTTGGGGATAAGTTAGGTGGAGATAGAGGATTATTGAGAATCCAAACTCCTTAAATTCTTGTGTTCATCATTCTTCCTTCTCAACATTCTTTCATTTTTGTTTATTTGTTTTTAAGTTTTTATTTTTGTTCGATAGCCCTATTCACCCCCCCCCCCTCTAGGGCATTTTTAAAACAATTAAAAGATGAAGAAGAAAATAAAATAAAACTCTTCTAATCTTGAATGAATCTCCTTCAATCTTCGTTTGGCACTTGTTCGTAGCTTCAAGAATGTAGAATGAATCCCCTAGCATCCCCTTTTTATAGAAAAACTTGGTAGAAAACCTTATTGCACTTGAATTCCCAAGTCCTTAAAAAAATGAAACTTTTTTGTGTTGACACCACTTCAGCACTACTTCAACATGGGCACGCAGCTCTCTAGGCTAGAATCCCAGCAAGCAATACCGATTGCACACCGCTTCAGCATGGCAACGCATATTTTAAAGCTAAAATTTCAGAACGTCACACTTGTTGAACACCTCCGGTGTTAAAGTGGTGTTAGACAAATCCTTAACTTCCTTGGAATTCCTTTTTAAGCTTTCCTACAAAAAGGGAAAACTAATTAGGCTTTAAAATAGAATTCCTTATTTTACTAAAATTAAACAAAAAATAATAGAATCCTAAATAAAATAGGAATCTATAATATTTCTCAACCAAACTCAAATTATACCCAAATTAAACCAATTTATTATTCAATATTCATTAAAATTCAACTCAAAATATATGTAAAAATTACACACATCAAATTCCCTTACACTTAAGCTTTGCTTGTCCTCGAGCAAAAATCAAATTTGAAATTTAAAGAACAAGCTCAACTGCAATTAAAGACTTAGCTACTAAGACATACAAACTGATAACACCGAGACTGAAAAATTATTTACTAAAGAAGATAATCAAACAAAAATACATCATATATGAACAATTTACTAATCATAACCCAAGCACATAACTCTTTGAAATTCAATGAACATAATTTAGAACAAACATTAAGGTCTATAACTTTTTTAATCAAAACTTTGGTTATGAATGCGTTTTATGCTCCATTTCACAACATATTTTCTTTTCTTCTCTTTTTTTTCCTTTTTTTTTTCTGGTGAGTGCATTTTACGCTCCATCTCACCATTTTTTTTAATTCTCTCAATTTAATTTTTCCCACTCTTAGTCATCCCCCGCCGTTTCCGTATTACTAAGCATGGATACCGCCAAGTGGGTTCTTTAGATACTCATACTCTAATTAGAGCATTGGAGTAGATTCAGAGCATGTAAAAATTTAAACTTAAGCAGCACTGCTCTTACTTGTGAAAAGAGAGATTTTTTTTTTAAAATTACAAACCAAAATGCACTCTCTTGCAAAATCATTCTCAATTTCAATCTCCAAGTTCATGCTTAGGTTATAAAAACTAAATTTTTCATACATAATGACCATGCACAACCATCTTAATTAATAAACCATGCAATAATTTGATAGTTGAACCCAAAATGCAAGCTTATACACAATTATTCTCTAATTGTAATTGAGCATCAATTTTGCATAAAAACAAAACAAAAATTTTAAGGACAAGCCCAACTAAAAGTGTAGAAAAATTGAGTTGAAGGTTAATGAAATTTAAAAAAAAAAAATTATATTATTATTTTTTATATGTAAAACCAATTAATTAGAATATAAACTATATAAATGCCATGTCGTTATGCAATATGAGAAACTAAAATATTAGATAAAAAATTATGAAATGAAAATGCAAATGGCACCCTCCTCCATAC
>CATIWM010208663.1:0-15513 GCA_949671775.1 Mallotus repandus | reverse complement strand
GATGAATCAATTATGTCTCCAACATCTATAAATGATTTTTGTATGTTCTAGGACTCTTTTGCAGCTTTATGGACGCTCACGATCGTGAGGAGGAGGTTCTGGCTCGTGAGGAGGAAGATACTAGCCGTTGCCTTTGAAACAAGTCAAAAATTCCCATTTTTTGCTCTCAAGGGCATGGTCACGAGTGGTTCACGATCGTGAGCATCGTTCATGAGCATCACTGCCCAAAAGGCTCAAAAAACGGATGCTACAGGAGGTTGCTCGTGAGACGCTCGTGAAGGTGCTCTTGAGCGTCACTGAAGACGATCGAATTAGACTTAGATTTCTTCATAAAAGTTGTATATAATTGTCTTATATTTCCGTATCACTTTGAATCATTTCAATTAGACATCTTTAGCTCACGATATTGCTCAAATACTAAGAGCTGCTCAGCTTAAGATGAAAACTGTATATGCTAACTTTGATTCAATATTTGCATATCCAAATGAACTTATATTTTGACAAGTAAGCTCAATTCGAAAATATTAAGATGTCTACTTCAAATGTTAAGAATATAACTTCCTCATTTTAGAGCTCTAAGATTGTTAAAATCTTCCTTGAATCTCAGAGGTCACATTAGCCCAAAAGCATGCTTAACTCCATTTTGATTTGCATGATAGTCCTAGCTTATACACACTTAAAAAACATGTTAAATACTCAAAACTAAGATTGTTAAGATCAAAATCAAGATTGATTATTGCTAAGGTCAACATAATAATAATAATAATAATAATAATAATAATTATTATTATTATTATTATTATTATTATTATTATTCTTTATGCACTTTTTTAATTATTAGTGGGTGTGCATGAGTGTGAGTACATGCATGAGTAATTCATATAAGAGGCATTTCGCTAGTCTTCTTTAAAAAAAATGGCCCTTCATTTTGCCAGTGCCACTAACAAAATGTGCATTTCGCCAGTTTCACTAGCGATTTGCCCCTCAACACATTCTCTTCCCTCCACCTCAGCCAAAAGTACTACAAATTGGGAAACTTTTTCAAAAACTACCATAAAAATGGGAATTTTTTTAAAAAGTATCATAAATTGGGAATTTGTAAAATTATTTACCATAAAAAGGTAAATAGCCTGAAGATTCTTCCAGGTCTGATCTATGAAACTCAAAGCGCATTTGTTCCAGATAGGCTAATCACTGATAATATTCTGATTGCCTTTAAAATTACCTAGCACCTTAAAAGGAAGAGGCATGGCAAGGTTGGCACATCTGCTCTGAAGATTGATATGAGCAAGGCCTACAATCGTATTGAATGGTCATTTTTTTAAGAGATGATGCATCGTTTTGGTTTTTGTGAAGAATGGATTAACTTGATCATGGTATGTGTTCAAACTGTCAGATACAAAATTATTATCGATTCTGGTGATGTTGGCCCTATTATTTTGGAATGCGGTCTTCGACAAGGTGACCTGCTTAGTCCATATCTTTTCATCTTGTGTGTTGAAGGCTTAAGTTACTTGATTCTCAAAAGAGAGAGTCAGGGTCTAATTCATGGTTGTCAAGTGGGGGGTCCTAAGATTACTCATCTATTCTTCGCAGATGATTATTATCTATTCTTCAAAGCTACTATGCAAGAGAGCCAAGTTTTAAAGGATATTCTGCATTTATACAAGAAAGCATTTTGTCAGATTGTCAACTTTTAAAAATCTAATATCCTTTTCAGTGCTAATGTTGATAAATCTTTGCAAAATTTTATATGTTATGTTTTGAGTGTATTGTAGACCCTTGATCAAGTCAAGTATCTTGATCTTCCTTCTCTTATTGGTAGGAGTAAAAAGGAGGTGTTGTGGTACATTAAGGATCAAGTCTAGCAAAGGCTTCAGGGATGGCATAATAAATTTCTTAGCAGGCCTGGTAAAGAAATTTTGCTTAAAACCATTGCACAAGCTATTCCTAATTTTGCCATGAATGTCTTTCTTTTTCCAAAGGACCTGTGCGAAGACATAGAGCGTATGATGAATGGGTTTTGGTGGAAAGGAAGTGATTCTAATGTCAAATGGATTAAGTGGTTTTCTTGGGATCATCTTTGCATTCCAAAGAAAGGAGGCAGACTAGGTTTTAAGAAGCTGAGGGATATCAATTTAGCCATGCTTAGTAAACAAGCTTGCCATTTTTTAAAATTTCCAAATAGGCTTGTGTCTCACTTCTTTAAAGCTAAATATTTTCCTTCTTCAAATTTTTTAAAGTCTAAACTAGGTTATAACTTAAGTTTTGTTTGGCGTAGCATTTGGGCTATATGAAAAGTTTTGAAAAGAGGCTCTAGGTTCATAATTGGCAATGGTCTGGATATGTCAGTCTATAATGATGCTAGGCTTCCAGACGAGGTGCAACCAAAAATCACTACGGAGGTGATGTATGGTTTGGAAGATATTTCAATTTCTAGGCTTATGACAGTGGATGGAAGAAGTTGGGATAATGATATTTTAAATGATATTCTAAAAAAAAAAGATAAGAATCTTGTCATAAAAATTCCTCTTAGCACCTGAAATACCAAAGATGAGCTAATATGGTTTAAAGAACCTAGTGGTAGTTTCACGGTCAAGAGCTGCTACAAACTTCTTACTAGTGAGTTGCAACTTGATGATTATGTTATTTGGCATCAGATTTGGAATCTAAAAGTTCCAAGCAAAGTCAAGAACTTCATTTGGAGAGCTTGCAAGAATTGTTTGCCGACTGCCAATCTTCTTTGTATTAAAAGCATTGATATTCCTCGGGTTTGCTCTATGTGTTTGAATGATGAGGAATCTATAATGCATATCCTGGTTAATTGTCCAGTAGCTCAAGCAAGTTGGAGGCAAGCTGTTATTGGTAAACTGATTTCAGGTGTGTCTTCTTTTGCAAATTGGTTTGTAGAAATGTTTATAGTGAATTCTATGAAGGAAAGTTGTGTTGTGGCTATGGTTGCCTGGCAGCTTTGGCAAAATTGCAACAGTGTTATTTGAATCATAAAGCTCACCCTATAGGTGCTATTATGAATTCTACTGATCATTTCTACACTCAGTGCCAGTGGGTTCAATCTTCTCTTGCTGACGTTTCTGAGCCAAATCTTCTTATTTCTGAGGGTGATGTGAAGTGGAGCAAGCCATGCGAGGGCTGGGTAAAAGCTAATATTAATGCAGCTACTTTCTCTTCTAATAACTGTATAGGTGTTGGTTCTATAGTGAGGGATGAGAATGGGATTATAAAGGATGCCTTTCAGCAAAAGCTTATTGGCTATTTTATGCCTTGAGAGGCGGAAGCTATAGCAGTAAGAGAGGCCTTGAGTTGGTTGAAGAAATTGGCTCTGGATAACATAGTAGTGGAACTTGATTCTAAATAAGTTGTTGAAAGCATCCGTAGTAATGTAGGACAGTCTTCTTTTAGCCTTATTTTGGATGATTGTAAGGAATTATTGAGCCATTTTGGCAAACTGCAAGTTTGATTTGTTTACATATCTGCGAATTCGATAGCCCACTTGCTTGCTAGGGGTACGATTTATGTGCCAGACTTCAGGGAGTGGGTTTGGTGCCCTCCTCCTTTTATTGTTCAAGCCTTGTTTAACGATATTCAGTAATGAAAATTTCATTTTACTTAAAAAAAATTGGCTGACAGCTTAAATTTGGTGGGTGAAAATAGTTTATTTAATTTTCACTCTCTTTTGTTAATTTGGTTTAATGAAAATAAAGAAGGATAAAAAGAATATTGAAGTAATAATTTTCATTAATTCAATACACCTAACTAGCTATTGTAAGTTGGTTGTTTTGATCAATTACAATGTAGGTGGAACTTGAATTTTTTTTTTTTTTAACTGAGGAGGGGTAAGGATTGAATTCTTGAGTTATATATCTCTTGAAGGGAGTTATATGCCATTAACTTATTTAACTTTCAGCCAAACTTAAATATTTTACTTTTATATCGTTGATATGATTGAAACTAGATTATTCATGACAAATTAAAAAAAAAACAAGTTTGTTCATAACAGGATAATTAACTAAATTATAGGAGTACCTCATCTAATTAACAAATTAACTAAAGTACTAGCTAGCTTAATAAACTATGGCTCATTCTCAAACAAAATAATAATAATAGTAATGTACCATAACTAAAAAGTTTGCTAAGCTTTATTCTCATTCCCATTTGTGTAACAAACATCAAAATCTTTTTTAACAAAATTTCACATTATTTTTTTTATATTGAAACTGTTGAAGGTTGTCAATTATGATCTTCTTTATGTATGAGGTAATGGTAGCTGTGAAAAGAATAAATAATGAAAGGATCATTTATTTTTATGGTGAATAAAATGATTGAGAGCGAAGATTCATAAGCAGATGTCAAGATTAATTCTAATGCTTCTAATGATAAATTTATAGCATATGGAGAAAATATGCGAAAGATGAACCAATTTTGTGGATGAATTCGATCTTCTTCTGGAGGGGAAGTTAGGGGATTGAATCACCTTATATAGTAGGACTACCCCAATGGATTGAGCTTCTAAAATGAGGAATTAGTGCATATTTGCTTGCTTCCGAGGATCTTGAAACAAGTGCTTGTCTTCTGATGATGCAACAATAGAAACAAATGAAGCAACTTTCATGGCTTCTTTTCCATCAATATCTTAACATTGCTAGTATTTTTTTACTTTGAGTTATTCTTTTTTGGATTGCAATTTTTATCATACATTTTTGGATAAATCCATTATAAAGCCCCTGAACTTTGATACTTTATTCTATTGAGCCCCTTAATTTTTATTGTGTTTCATTAAGCCCTCAATCTTTTATTTTTACATAAATTAAGGACAAATTAGACTGAAATAGTGAAATTATGAAATAAGTTCTATTTATTCTACCAAAATTGTGATGTTGGTGGTAAGTTTTAACAGTGAATGTGTCATTAGAATTACTAATTGAAACATATAACCTCCATGAACATTTTGTCTTACACCTTTCCCTCACCTTTTTTCTTTCATTCTTCACAAAACGTGTCTCTAAACTTTTCATAACAACATATTTAGCAATAGTGAACATGAATTGTTGCACAATTTCATTACTTGAATCTAATTTGTCCTTAATCTATACAAAAATAAAAGATTGAGGGCTTAATAAAATACAATAAAAATTAAGGGGCTTAATAGAATAAAATGTCAAAGTTCAGGGGCCTTATAATGGATTTATACTACATTTTTAAAGTTCTGAATTTGTGTGACACCCCAATTCCACATCTATAACAAGTGATAGATTTGATTTATGTAAAGATTTTTTTTTTTTTTTCTTCAAAAGGAGGCAAAAAAAACGCCTAACACAGCTAGATCACACAGGATCTTGGGGTTGTAACACCCATAACATCATATTTCATCTGCTCAACAATATCAACAGCAGCATGCTGGAGGATTTCACAACCCAGAGGGGCGCGCAATCCCATCTTAGAGAGAATATCAGCACACTTGTTGCCTTCCCTCATGACATGTTGAAGTTGTACATTCCATTCCCTACTAAACAGGCGTCTGATTTCTTGGACCAAAGCAAGGTTTTGAAGAGGACCGTTGCATTTTCCTAACAGAATGTCAACAATGACTTTATTATCTACTTCAAGGATTATATATCTGAACCCATGATCCCATGCAAGCCGAAGGCCATGAATGATACCCCAGCTTTCAGCCGATAAAACATTGCAGCTACCAGTGTTAGCTATAAATCCAGTTAGCCAATGACCAGTAGAAGATCTTATAAGCCCACCTGCAGCTGCTACCAGAGGATCCAGTTCATGGGAGGAGGCCACCAGCTGATAAGAACCTCTTCCCTCTTCAGATAGTGTGGCTTGACCAGCTTGTTGTGGGCATCGATGAAACTTTGGACCTTAATTAACAGCATCTGTTTGGAAATATTAGGAATGTCACTCTCCTTCCGCAAAAGCATGCAATTCCTTTGGCGCCAAAGAGCCCAACACTTTGTCCCCAAGATAATTGACCAGTCATGGTCATGCCTGCCCCTAAAGTCATTATTCAGATTAGAGGTGAACCAGTTTTCAAATTGGAGGCTGAAGAACCGATGAACATCCGAGGGATTGATAAGCTGCAACCACACAGATTCAGCAAAAGTGCAGTCTCTGAGAACGTGGCTGATGGATTCCTCTCCATTCCAGCATCTTTCACATGTAGAGTTGGTTGTTAAATGGCGTCTAGCGCTCTCCATATTGGTTAAGAGCTTCCAAGCACAGCCAGAGAAACGTCTTAATATACTCCGGACCTCTCCAACGCCAAACTAAATCCCATTTATTGTCGATAGCTCCCCATCTGTGAGACGCAATCATCTCATAGGCAGACTTCACCGTAAAATTGCCAGTAGATGAATATGACCAGTAAGGAACATCCTGTCCGTCACTCTCAGTTGGAGGCTTTATTGCTGCAATGTGGGCAAGAACACTAGACGGCAGAAGGAGTTGAAATTTTGCCCAGTCCTAATTCCCTTGTGTATCACCAGCTCACAGACCTTCAGATGTCTGATGTTTTCAGGAACTTCCCTAGTGACCATATCAGCTAAAGGGCTTTGCACACCTGCCCAGTTGTCATCCCAGAAGTGAACCATAGATCCGTCCCCAGGCTCCATCCTATAGCTTGACTAGCCATGTTCCAAATCTTCCTAATGCTCCGCGAGTGAAGTAAAGAATTATTTATGCAACATGATCACCAATTCTTGATCGGACATTCGATTTTTTAATTTGCAAAGTTCATGTTTTATAACGTTATGATTTACTTGGTCGTTCAATTTGCAAGTCTCTTTATGAGAAATTTTTTTTAAAAAAAAGTAAAATTCAGATAAATAAAATGAAGCTAAATATAGGTAGAATGAAGAAAATTTCCGCATTATTTTATATTATACGAAAAAATGCATCATTTATATAGATATCTGAATATTTAGTTTTAGATATTTTATAGTCTAATAAAAAATAAATTATAAAATATATATAAACCTAAAGGTTATAAAATAATTTAATGCTTTGATGTATCTTGTTTGATTTTGCACACATAGCTTTGATATATTTGGAAAATGTCTAAATATTGACTCAACTTACACCTGAAACTATAGAAGATTCTGTCAGTTACTGAAAGATAGCCAACAACACTTTGTTGTTTTTGTTTTCTTTTTTATTTTTTATTTTTTTTGGATTTATACCTTCAGGGTATCTGGGACAAAAGGGTGTTTCTTCTTCTTTTGTCCCTTCAGTTCTTGTCTTTCATTAATTGCTACTCTTGTTTTGTCTTTGTTTTTTATCCTATTAAATTAGTTGCTTTGTAGTATCAAATGAATTTCAGCTTGAATTGCCTTAATAAGACTATTCCTGAAATTAATTCTCATGGACTGTTCAATCCTTCATATCCACCAGGAGATTTCTTCAAACATCCATTGCCACTTCTGGAGTTGCAAATGACTTTCATTTTCGTTTTTACCACTGCAATTCTGCACTTGCTTAGGCCTATTAAAGCCTCCTTATTTATCGCTGCCGGTCTTGTAAGCATTCCAATATTAACTCTTTCTTTTTCCTTTTTGATTAACAACATTCCCATCGTAAATTACGCTTCTTTTATAAGTAGAGGATTTTATTAATAATAATATAAGAAAATTTTAACAGGGTGATGTCAATTTCATAAGAAAATTTTTTGTGTATTCACATGTGCTTGTTGTTTTTCATTAGATGCATGCTTTATATTAAACCATACAATACCGATTTCTGAGGCTTCGGCAGAAATCAGACAACTATCAAATATGAATTTAGATTTTTATTTTGAGTATTGAAGAATCTATGTGTCCTTAATTTTGCTATGAAGCTCTTGTATGCCTATTATTGGTGTCAATAGGAACTTCTGTTGATTTATATTTCAAGGAGAAAATGATATGTTTTATTCTCAATTTTAAACTAATTATCAATTAAATTCTAATTTAAAAATCATTTCAATTTGCTTCTCAAACTTTATAAATTATGTCAATTTTATCTAATTTTATATGAAGGATCTATTTGCATTTTTAAAAAATATTTTTGGATCCCTTTAAAATAAATTTGACAATTATTCAATTTTTTCTTCTTTTTTAAGAAAAATAAAATTTGAAAAAAAAATTCAAGTTTTAATTTTATGATTTTGAAATAAATTTTTAAATTAATTTTTAAATTTTTACATAAAATTTTAACTTTTTATCTATCAATTAATTATAATAAGAAAAGTGATAATTTGTAAATCAATTTATTAGATAGACTAATATTAATAAAAATAAAATTAATTAAATTAAGCTTTTTTAACTATCAATATAAATAATAATTATTTTTTAATTTTTCATACTTTTCAAAAAAAACTAAATATTTTTTTTATATTCTTGACTAATATTTTTAATATCTTAAAATTTTCTCTTTTTTTATCTAATTCTTTTTTGGTTTGATCTCTATTAGAAAAATTTCTAAATAATGTAATTGAAAGTTGAAAAGTAAATTTAAAATATTTAAAATTTAAGGATTTTTAATGAAAAATTAAAAATTATGAAAATATTCAGAAATTAATTTTTAAACATAAGTCAAGAGTGACAAAATTAAAATTGCATTTTATTTTTTTCTTATAGGAAAAAGAGGATAGAAATTTAATAAGTATCTAATTTATTTTATAGATATCTAAAAGTAATTTTTAAAAATATAAGTAGGTCTTTCAAATAAAATTGAATAGAATTAATATAATTTATAAAGTTAAAGGAGCAAATTGAAATGAATTTTAAAATAGAATTCAATTGATAATTTATTCAAAGTTTAAGATAAAATTGATAGTTTTCCCTATTTCAAGTTTATACTAATGTTTATGCATTTCCAATTGAATTAATTTAATAAAAAAATTCGTTTAAATTTTATTTTCTACAATTAATAAATAATAACAAGAAGCTAGTATTGGTCCAAATAAGTAAAAAAAAAATTGAGCTAACATTTAAAGCACATAAATACCTTTTATCTTCGTTAATATAGAAAACATGTTTTTAAAATCATTAAGAGAGATACCAACATTTGTTGGTTCAAGTAGAGTAAGAAATTTAAATTTCCTTACGTAAGGTCTAGATGCGATTCTTATGTATGAAAAAAATAGATGTTAGGAGAATTTTTTATTCGATTTTCAGAATAGTCGTCCCCCTTATAAGAGAACTTTGCTCTTTTATAAGTCAATCCAATTTGATTCCAAAATAGTCAACAATCTTATAACTAACAGATAGATATTGAGAATATCAAATGAAAATTTCATTGAAAGAAACATAAAATAATCTCAAAATTTTCTCAATAAAACAAAATACATTTCAGATATATTGCGAGTAATATTACATAAAATAATTAACATCTTACAAATGACGGATCGCAAAAGAGTGAGTGTTAAAAATGAATTTAATGAAGGGCCTCCCAGGGAGTTGCTAATGGTTTTGATACATATAGGTGTATGGGCAAAAATGGATTCAATTTCAATACAAGGCATTTACATATGATTGCATAAATGATGATAGCTTTTTGATATTGTTCCTAAAGCTGTGACTTAGACTATCTAAGAGGCGTTTATTTGGTAAAAAAATGAGGGTGGGAATTAGATTCGGAATGAACGATTTTAATTTTTAGTGTTTAACTGACTAAAATTAATATAGAAATGGGAATGTGATTTACCGTCAATGTAAATCACAATTTTCCTTTTATTCTTAGGAAATGACTTTTGATTCCCTTGAAAATCAAGTCAAATCAATTATAAATTTGTCAAATACTTAAATATTAACAGTTATTTCTAAAATTTATAAATGAAACATATAAATTAAGAAAAATATACATTAAATATATGAATAAAAAATATTTATCAAAAGTAAATTTTTATAATTTTTATAAAAAATTATAATAATATTTTTATAATTAAATATTTTATAATACATAATTATAATATTAATTTTTAATAAACAAAAATAATTTTAATTTTAATTTTTATATATAAAAAATAATTACAAAAATATTTTTTCATAAAAAAAATTTTAATTGTTAAATGATATTTATTTTTTATTCTCATTACCATTTCCTAGTGAAATCAAACAATTTTTTCAAATTTTCATTACCTTTCTCATTCCTTCTCGTTTCAATTCCCATCCTCATTTCAATTCCGGAGTATAAACCTAATGCCCCATTAGTAGAATTAATTAGCTTATAATATTATAACAACTTTGTTATTTCACTCTGGTGAGCAGGTTCACGGCTGATATTTATATACATTTGTATTTTTATGGCTTTTTTGGGCTGATCATATAATAATAAAGGATATGGTATTTGTGATACAGGCAGGCGTATGTCTTGGTCCAACATTTCTCGGAAGATATACATTTATGCGGAAATATATATTTCTTCATGAAAGCCACCCTACAATCTCGACATTTGGATTACTTGGCTATGACATGATGTTGTTTCTTGAGGCGGCGAGGATGGATGTGGGGATGATACTCAAGACAGGACGTAAAGCACTGACGATAGGTTTTTTATCGGCGATAATACCTTTAATGTTTGCAATAGTATTTGGAATTATCCACAAAAGAGCTAACTTAGATCCTGAAAGCGAATATTTTGGAAGTTTGATGCTGATTATAATCTACTCAGTTTCAAGTTTTCCTGTCCTTTCTCACATAATTCGAAATCAGCTCCAAATAGGGAATTCAGAACTCGGCAGGTTTACTCTTTCCTTTGCTTTAATTAGTGATTTTGTAGGCATTGCAACGATAGTAACGTTAACTTTGGTGATGGAAGGTTCATGGCTAGCTGTTGTTGAGGGTTATACAACTCTTATCGTCTTCATATTTGCTTCAATTTTCATATTCCGTCCTGCATTGAATTGGGTAATTCGCAGAACTCCTGTAGGGAAGCCTGTCAGCGACACTTACATTTACACTGTCATGGCAATTGCCTTTGGATCTGAGGTCTATTTCAAACTTATTAAACGAATTCCATATCTGGGTCCATTCATCTTGGGTTTAGCTGTACCACCTGGAGCTCCACTAGGATCTGCTTTAGAAGAAAAGTTTGAGTGCTTTGCATTTAAAATTCTTTTCCCTATTTTGAATGCTGTAGCAGTGATGAGGGTTGATCTATTGCTCATTATTTTTAGCTTTGCTAAGTTGAAGCTAAATATAATTCTGATTTTCACGACTGCTATAATCAAACTTGTATCAACTTTGATACCTGCACTGCTTGTCAGGATGCCATTTATCGATGCTATGACTATTTCTGTCATCGTGAACTACAGAAGCTTCGTCCAGATATACATGGCTGTTTATTTCAAGGACAATCAGGTAACTCTTCAGATTTCTCCTTTCTCCACTATTCCTGCATCACCATTAATTGATTAAGTACTGTTCAGTTTTGATTATTTTTGTCCTAAATTTGATTATATTGCAGATAATCAACCAAGAAACCTATGCCCTTGTAATTGTATCCATCTTGATGAACTCAGCCGTTATTCCACCTATTGTGAGGAGCTTCTATGACCCTTCGAGAAAATACGCAGGGTATGAGTCAAGAAATGTCAGGAACTTAAAAGTTCATTCAGAGCTCAAAATTATCGCATGTGTTCATAGACCCGATAACATACATTCCATCATAAGATTGCTCAATGCAGCGAACCCGGCAGCGGACCATCCTATTGGTGTTTATGTGCTTCACCTAATTAAGGTAGTTGGTAGAACTACTCCAATCCTGATCTCACACTCAAAACAGAAGGCAATTTCTAACTCTAGCTCTCAGAATGTCATCCACGCCTTCAGTCAATACGAGCAAGCGAAATGGGGCACTGTTTCTTTCCAATTCTTTACAGCAATATCTGCATATCAATTCATGCATGAGGATATATGCAATCTTGCTCTTGATAAGGTTACTTCCCTTATATTAATCCCACTCCATCGAAAATGGTCCATCCACGGAATAGTCCAATCCGAAGACAGATGTCTAAGAACTTTAAACGCCAAGGTCCTAGAAAAAGCCCCTTGCTCTGTTGGGATCCTTTTTGAGCGTGGCAGGCGTGTGTTGACTACGCAATCAGAGACACAGGGGCTTTCTTTAAGTATTTGTGTCATTTTCTTTGGAGGAAAAGATGATCGAGAGGCGTTGTCATTAGCCAAACGCATGGCTATAGATCCAAAGTCACACCTAACAGTGGTCCATTTCGTAGCCGAAAACACGACCGTTAAGTCTGAAGATAAATTAATAGATTCAGTGTTGTTAAATGAGATCAAACAAAGGGCAGCAGACAGTAGTATTGAATGCACAGAATACATTGAGCACGCCGTGAAAGACGGGCCTGAGACAATAAGGATAATTCGTACCATGGCGCAAGAATATGATCTTTTTCTAATGGGAAGACGATATGAGGTTATGTCACCTCAAACGTCAGGTCTATCAGATTGGATTGAAATACCAGAGCTAGGTATTATCGGAGACTTTTTTGCTTCCAAGGATTTGGAAACAAGAGCTTCTGTTTTGGTGGTGCAACAACAGAAACAAATCATGAGACTAGAATAGTAGATTTGATATTTTTCTTACAGGGACATATGGTGATTCAATTCATCGTCTGTTTTCAGTTCAATTTCAAGTTTTGTCTTGGTCCCAGATTATAAATTGGAATCATCCTTCCCTTTTCAGAATTTTAAAAGAACAAAATATAATGTGCAAAATTACAAGTTATTACAGTCTGTATTCTTTTTTGCAAAAATGGTGTTGTAACAAATATTTCAAAGGTCAGTGTACAATGTTAGTTGTTGAGCAGTGATATATAGCAGCTCACGATGCAGTGAGCCGTTAAAAAAACAGAAATTTTTTAAAGACTATTTTGTCCCCATTAGCAGGGGCAGTATGATTGAAAATTTTAGCTTTTTTTGTCACTCTGCGGTTCTCTTCGTGTAAAGCACAACTAAGAATATTATTTCTGTTGTTTGTTGTTAGCAAGTGAAGTGAGGGACATGTTAAAATAGAGAGGTCATTATTATAGTAAAATTCATATTTATAAGAAACTTTATTTTTGTAGACCATGACCGAGGTAAAAATTTGGAAATCTTAATTTATAGTATATGCAACTCTTATACATAAATAAACAACTGAAAAGAAAGCTAACAATGAAATTTATTCAAGAAAACAATATGTGAATCCTGATGAATGATAACCAACAAAAATAATCATTCTAATAGTAAACAATAACAAATACAACATAAAATTTATTCAAAAAAGCAATATATAAATTATGATGCAATATGAATTACGTATGATAATATTTCTTTAAAGGATATTTCTTCTATTCTAAATTATTTAGAAATTAATTCAACAAATCAACAGTACTCAATTTCTACATTTCAAAATACTAAAGGAAATAACTATTAGATTATTCTTTTATTGGCGAAAATAAAATTTTTATTTAATTTTTTAAAACAATAAAAATTTGTATTAGTGGATTTATTTTTAATGAGATATTAATCATATAGTCATAAAATTTAGAAAATTTGAGAAATATAGGAATTGAGGGAAACCCAACACCCCTAGTTTTGGTGCCAATTTTAAACTTAACTAACTTTCAATATTGCCAATTGAATGCTAGTGTCAATTTTTCCCAATCATGAAAAAAAAAAAAATTTCAAAAAAAAAAACAAGCATGAGGATCTATGATACATAGAGTTGGGGGATGAAAAATTCTAAATTGAAGAACTGCTTTAATTTAATTAGAGAAACAATTAACCACTTAATTAGTAGAATCATAATCTATAGCTCATAGTCACATCTCATCTGTATTTTTCTCTAGCTAATTTCTTGGAATGACCAACCAAAAGGCAACAGCATTAATTAACATAATTAGATGTAACAATTAACTAAAAACACCTTAGTATCAATCCTTCCTTCCAATACAAAAGTGAGTGATAGTAACAACTAACTTCTAGCTAACAAGTGCCTGTCTAACATGGCTCAATAAAATCTACTAATTAGTATAATATTATTAGTCCTTCTGCGTTTGATTGAAATACCAAAATCATAAGCCAATCGGAAGATTGAATTATAACAACAAAAAGAAGGAGAAATCAAGAAATAGTCAAGCTATGCATGGAGCACATAACCTTTATTTTTTTTGGTTTTCTCTTTTCTGTTGTTTGGTCTTAAATTTCTTCTAGCATATAGCCTGGCTCAATTAGCTGTATTGGCATGGAATTTGACAAACATGTGTTGAATAATTAAAACAGAAATGATTATCAAAAAGAATTGAATTATATGAAAAACAGAATTATGTTAAACATTGAACAATTGATGTGGTCAAGAAACCTTCAGTATTGATGTTGGGGGGAAAAAAACTCTGAATTGATTGATTCTTTTATTTTTTTCTGATATTTGTAATCATCCCAAATTCGTTTATCTGCAAGCTAATGAGACAATGAAAGACTCAATCCCAGAGGACTTCCCGTTGGATAATTGCACTGTGGTTGAAGCAAAATTTTGCTTTAGCCTTTACCCTCCTATGATCAATTCTCACGGCATTTTGGATGATAAAAAAGCTCCGGCCAATTTCTTGAAGTACTCATTCCCGCTTCTGGAGCTGCAAATGGGTATCATTTGCATTGTCTATCAAGCCTTGCATTATGTTCTTAAGCAATTTGGGATCACCAGATTTGCCTCACAAATTACTGTAAGTGCCCTTTTTTTATTAATAGGAAAGTCAAATGACTTAAGAATTAATAAACTTTAAAATAGAGGATGGCCCTTCCCTTTTAAATTCCACAAATTGATGCAGCAAAATTCGAGTTCTACATCTTATAATGCTTTTGGAAAGAAGTGATCATTGAGTCACTCCATTGCTGACTACCCTTTTATTTAACATTCAATTGTCTTATAACCACAAAGGTTAATACTAATATAGTTAGACTATAACATGACTAAGATCCTCCTCTTTAATGATTTTTGTGAAACATGCAGGCAGACATAATTCTTGGCCCTACATTTCTTCGGAGACATGATTTTATGAGACAATTTGTGTTCCCTCAAGACAGCCAAGATTTAATATATACAGTAGCAGAAGTGGATTTCCAATTTGTTTTATTCTTGAGCGTAGTAAAGCTTGAAGCAAGAATGGTGCTTAAAAAAGGAAAATTCATTATGTTTAGCGGTATAAGGATTGTGATGTTACCTATGATATCGGGTTCCTGTCTCTTACATTTTCTGATAACGTGATTTCTGGAACCTCCGAGTCCTGTGGTCAAGCAATCAACAGAGAGGTAAGGTGAGATATGGGGTTTCCTCCACAAACCCTCTGATGCTTAAGTCTGAGAGAGATTAGAGAGATAAAAAGAGAGCAATAAGCTAAAGGAATAGAATGGAATGAATAATTTGAGGGCAAGGAAGGAGTATTTATAGAGAATATAATACTGAAACTTGAGAGGAATAGGATTCCTCTTCTATTTAGGACTTTTTCCT